>QOCX01005955.1:0-12028 GCA_005959815.1 Sarcophaga bullata | reverse complement strand
TTTTGGACATTATGAAGTACTTATGGTCGTCATAATTGACCTTCTATGCAATTTTATAAAGAAATTTGTAGGCGAACATGTCGAAATAATTGCTTCTTTTAAAGAAAATATGCCGCATAATCATAATTTGTCGATTCCACGAAGCAATCATCAAAAGACTATCTGATCACATTATGATTATGATTATAAATGAGAAAAGTTTTTCACCAATACATCCTATGTATTAAGCCTCATAATTGTTAACATGGGTCGTTGAAAGACAACGAAAAAAGCGATCATCTAAGAACCTGGTTCAGTGGGTACAGCGCACTAGCCTAGTGAGAAAAACACGATTAGTTAAACTGAAACTTTTTAATACAATCATATAGGAGCTACTCCCGTCTTGAATGCTCTTTTAAAACATTTTTTTTTTATTAATCATAGCGTTCATTGAAATATTTTCTGTTTCTAACTGTTACGCTAATTAAACAACAATTATTACAGAATATTATTAAAATAAAATTAATTATAAAATCCATTGTATTATAATTTGTATGATAATTGTTTACAATTATCTCAATTAACTAACTTGTTGAGTAGCAAAAAAAAAATCGAAAAATAACGAAAAAACACAATCTATACAATTAAGTTTGTGCTGCTTCTTATTTTAATTAAATATTTACGCCATTATAAAAAATTAAATAGGAAATAATATTACAATACCATAGAATAGTATTATTTAATATTAAAAAATGCAAATTTAACTTGCAAACACTTTAACAGAGCCAATGTTAAATGTTTAACAGAAGATATAAAAAATGGTCACGGAGAAATCATCCACATGGATATAGTGGGCTGTATAGATATGATGTCAAGGTTTCCAAAACAGGTTTCCTATATTTTTGCTTGGGTTTAGGGTTATAGGCGACAAAAGTAATACAGCCTACAATGCTAATTGTAAATTATACTAAAAAATTCAAGTCATTGGCAAAAAATGACAAGTCATCGATCAAAAGAATTGCAAGACATCATCCAAAAAAATGCAAATCATCGACTGAAAACTGCAATTTATCGGCAAAATATGCAAGTCATCAACCGAAAACATGCAAGTCATCGTCCCAACAAAAAAAAAATGCAAGAAATCGACCAAAAATGCAAGTCATCAACCAAAAACATGCAAGTCATCATCCAAAAAAATGCTAAGTCATTGACCACAAAATTGCAGGTCATCGTTCAAAAATGCACGTTTTCGGCCAAAGAGTCAAGTCATCACCAAAAAAAAAAAAAAAACTGCAAGTAACGAACCAAAAACATGCAAGATATATTATATATATGACCATTAATCCAATGAGAATTATTAAAATTTTTAAGTTTCGTTCATAAAGCACTTTTTAGCTCGTATAAAAAGTTAGTTTTATTGCCTGTTATCTTCGGCTGCCAGATAAAGCTCGACCCTAAGGGAAACTGTTTTGGAATCTTTGATACTATGGCTATCCAGCCTACTAGGTCCACTTCTCCTACAAGTCCATTTGATATTCGGATTTTGGCCGATTTATATAGCGTACTTTTTTTTTAACTTTGTCGCCTATATCTCCGGCACAATTAACGCCGGACAGTAGGAAATCTGTTTTGGACTCCTTGATACCATGGCTATTCAGCCCACTAGTTCCGAGACTAGGTCTATTTCTCCCACAAGTCCATTTTTTACCCGTTCAAACCTCATTTATACAGAGCACTTTTTTGCTTAATTGAAGAAAACAATTAGCTTTGTTGCCTGTATCTCCGGTCCCAATTAACGCACGACCGTAAGGAAGCCTTTTAACATCTTTTTCATCGCCAAGAAACAAAAAAATGTAAGTTATCGACAAAAAATTGAAGTCATCGTCCAAATGATGATTGTATGTGATAAATGCCATCTTATATGATATATGTTATCGAGTGTCTTAAATTTTAGGTTCACTTACTATATGTATGTAACACCCATTTCGTTGGTTATATAACCAGTAACCAGCCTTTTTTTTGTTGCAGACCCAAAACACAACAGCATTATAAGGTTCCTTTTAAATCTAAATCTTTTAGAAAAACACTTGAAAAATCCTTTGACAAGAAAACACAAGAAAACAACAAAGAAACCTTAAGATAAAAGCCTTTAAAGGAAATTACAGAAATAGTGCATCCTTTAAACTGCATGTGTGAGGGTGCTATTGTTCGGTTTACTGTTGTCTTCATACATCCATAATTATCTAATAATAATGCTTTCTTTCTTGCATATGTGTATGTATGTATGTATGCAAATAATTGTAAGAAAATTATATTCTTGTCAAGGACATAATGTCATCATCATCATCATCATCATCATCAACCACATATGGGAATATGAAACAAGATAGAGGGTAAAAAACATTCTACAAATTCCTTTAAATTTATTAGTATTTCATATAACAGGGTGAACCCAATGGAGGAAGAATTTTTCTTTATAAAATACTTACTTACAAATGTAAAAATTAATTGTAAAATACTAAACCATTATATGGTTTCGCCTGTATTCTGTTTCTGTTATTACTTGCCAACTTTGTGTTGAGGCTTTGGTCACACTCACACTTGATACATCAGTTGAATATACAAACGCACGCCTTTCAAACAACCATTTAAATACACACACACATGATACGTATGTATGTACATAAGCATACATTTGTGTTCGTACAAAAACCGGGCATAAATAATTTGCACCATTTAGAACGTATAAGTTCCGAATGGCTGGGCTGGGCTGAACTGCGCTGAACTGTATGGTTGAACTGGTTGGTGGTATTAGAACGGCAAAGTGTCATCATCTGGTTTAGCTAACGAAATACAAGCTACCGTCACACTAATTCAAAACAAATGCAGAAATTGCGTTTTAAAATAGTTGTTTCTCTCTCGCTCTCTCTCTCTCTCGCTCTCTCTTCCAGAGAAATAATGAAGGCAATACCGGCCACAATAATGCCACAATTTTTTTTATTTTTTTTTTTGTTTTGCAAAGGAAAACAAAAAACTACTTTTATTCCCAAGGCTAAGGCGTCTACTTAAAATTTTGTTATTTGACAAAAAGAACGAAACAAGAACAACAACAACAACAAAAAAGCAAAATATGATATTGGAATTGTTGTTGGAATGTGTGTTTCAAAGAAATATTGGATGATTAAATAATAAACCCACAGGTAATGTGATGAAATCCGACTGGTTTTGGATATAATATACCCTACTTCATGGTGTCTTACAATCTCAATAAGCCAGCAAAGTATTTTACCACTACAATCAAAGCCATCGGCAGCACAGTGGAACTCTTCCAATAAGGTATCTAATTGGGGAACGTCTCTAAAAACGTGTGAGTTTATAATTGTCATGCTTGTTGGGTGTGCGGAGTTTCCCTTAAAAATCTTTTGATTTCCTTGGATAGCCAGGCTGCGATTAAGTCCCAAAAGAACAGCTTTTAAACGTCCGTCCTTGTTCGTAAACTCCGAGGATTTCTCAGGGACATTTCGCCTCATTCAAAAGAAGCTCTTATATGGGTTCTGGAACGGCAATTGCATTGCTGGTGAATTTGCCAAAGACCGTTACATGTTACAGGCCGTAGGTATTCCGATTGCCGCAGGTAAATTGGAAGCTCTATCTCGCCCTCAGCAAGAGGACACAGGTAACATTGATAGACTCTAATGGATACGTATGGGTCAGAGGAGGTACGACTCCCATCCTTAAATCTTGCAGGTAACTAGCCTTTTGATGGGCATGCCAAAATACTCGGTATTCCGGCAAATGCCAGAATTGTGGGTCTGAAGAGGAGAAGGAGACTGTCTTTCACTTTATTATGAGTCCTCTGCTTTGGTCCTAAAAAGGTGGGGATTTCTAACCGCTCACATTCTGATATCCTTAACCGAACTTTGGAATATAAAACTTGCATTACTAGCAAGATTTATTTTGAAATCGTGTTGGTTCCCTCTAGGGAATATTTGATACTCGAATTGAACATTGATTGTGATATTGTGGGACCTTTTCCTTCAAATAGGAGCAAGTTCAGTATGTTTATTGACGACATTAATGAGGATTGTATTATGGACCCTCATGCAAAGCTCATCGGAATTGGACGCTTAGCAGATTACTCTGTAGGTGCTGAGAAAATGAGGAAAATAAGGAAGAGAAGGAAACTGTTCTCCTTCCAGTTAGAAATCAGCCTAGGGCTACAGCTTATTGCATTTTCAAGTTTTAATCGAAATTAAAAATTTGTCGGCATAGTAATGGGCAATAAATCAGCCTTGGTTGTTATGATTGAAAGTTCGTATAGAAGGTCATTAATGACCCTGCTCGTCAGGAAGGTAATAATACTCCATCCTATGCCTAATGTACTAACATGTTGGGCGTAGTTTTTAGTATTTAGAGAACACAAAATAAAATGAAAAAGAAGACCAGTGTTCCCCTAACAATTTAAGTCAATTTAAGAACGACGCAATAGGAAACCTACACAGAATTTCACAAGATGCATTTACTTTGTTTTTATTGCCTGCGAATTATAAAAATAATGGAGAAGAATAAATGAAATAAAGAGGAAGAAAAAATAAAAATACAAAAATAAACGGCCTTCACACAGTTTTTTTATCCACGCACAATAATGTTACGAAAATACCTACGGAAGGAAGCTGTTGATTTAAGAGAGTAGAGTAGTAGACGAGGCTCACCAGTTGCCAGTGGTTGCAGCAGCAATTTCTCAGAATTGAGGCTCTTAAACTTAAACGACACAAAACATTGCCGAATGGCACGAATTCTTGAATGGCGCCAAATTTTTTTTTTGTTTATTTTATGAAATTCCACTTTTAGGACTTAAAAGAGAGCGGTAGAGAGAGAACAATATAAGCAAAGAGTCACATATAGAGAGTGCGTAGTGTAGACATGCGCTAAAGTATTGATTTAAAAATTTCTTAAAGCTAAAGTACGGCGTAGTTATGCAAACGCGCTGGCACTTGTTTGTGTTTTTTTGGGAGCAGCTTGCAGGGCTGGTTAAGTGTGATTCTTTAAAAAATAATTTCTTTTTTTTTTTTATTTTTTGAAACTGAAAAATATTGTGCAAAGGCTTGAAAAGATATGTGGGAAGGAAATTGCAATAAAAATCAAGCTGGTCAATTGAAAAACTTGAACTGAGTGCTGAGACACAGTTCCTAGTGTAATACTCAATATACTCAGTGGTGTAAGGGTAGTGTAAGTCTTAAATTGGTGTCTATACTTACAATAATACATTGGATCTGCATGCTAGCGATCAGACTTAAGTTGATCTACTCATGTGGCAAAAACGTTAAGATCATACAGTCGATATAAATTTCCGCCTGCATTATTATTATTGGTACACGGGCGCTGCAAATGATTCTACATGTCCTTTACTATCGAGACTCTGCAGATAAAACAAGTAATGACTTCTGGGCAAATGGACAACAGCACAAGTCAAATATTGATCTCTAGGGAACGCCATGAGGTCATGGATTATTATTAGACAACAGCTCGTGGCTCATACCTAAACATCAGTTGCCAAATATTAAGAAAAAATTAAAGAATTCAGAAGCTTCCTTAAAATTTAAACAAATTCAAAATCAAACAAGACACTCCCATCCCTTATAATAATATTAACATTGTTATTACATACATACATACATGCATATTTCCATATTGAACTCTTGTTAAAAAGTTAAACGAAAGTGTAGATGGGTTTCATGAATTTATTTCAACAATTTTTTGTATTTAAATTTAGGAAAGTTGAGGTAGGATATGCACAATATTTGTTACAATATGATGTGTTTGTTAAACAAAAAGAAAAAACTTCTTATTGCGTAGCAATTATTATTTATCTATGCTGTAATAATAAATTTCGTTTAAATAATACAAGTCAAGCATGCCTATACAGATAAGAAAGGGTTTCTAGATCTAAACTGATATTTCAATATTCTTTTAGACTTAGCGTGGATTTAATCTGACATTGGTTTTAACTTAGTTAGATACTCACAAAGGACTCCAATTTATCTTAAACGTGATTGGAATCAACAAAGAAGCCTAATTATCTTCCATCATTTTAACTTCCACATTACTTGTCTTTTCAGTTGGCAATTCAAAAGCCGCACAGATACCACATGCGACATAATCCCATTGTGCTGCCACTCGTATGAATTCATCATTCACAACCTCTTTTTTCAATGTATTTCTCAATTATTCAATTCCTATGTCGAGCCTAGACCTAGTTTGTCACAGGACTTACGTGGTGTGTGCTTATTTTATTTATAAATGGCGGGAGCTACATTTTAAAATGGATTTCGAATGACAGATTTTTTTAAGAAACTTTACATAGCTATTTTTTTTATTTACTCTCAGAGTTTTTGCCAGAAATCTGCAGGTAGAAAGTAGCCGAAGAAATATTTCTCATATTCCGTTTAGTTGGAAATGTCTGATCTGGGTTTTGAATCGTCTAATAAGCCAACACACTCCCTTCTAGACTTTATGTATTCGTACACGTGCTTTAAAATTGAAAATGTTTCCAAGTTTGTTCTTTGTATTGAATATTCCTATCCCCTATGAGTATTTCAAGTTTCTACGTACAAATCCACCTCCATCACAAGCATTATACAGAAGCAGAAGAGACATACTTTTAGATCTCATGGTGTAGCCAGTCTTCTGTTTATTCTTCAATTAATTTCGGACTCTGTTACCACAATAACTTTGAGGATATCTCCCGATATTGATCGACAACTTAATAAAATTCACCACCATCTTTTATCTTCTTCTCCGTTAGTGGAATCACTTCCATTATATTGCCCTGATCGATCATTTCATTCATTCGATTACGATGGGTGAAGTTCCATTCGGTGTTTATAAAATCTCGGGCATTTAAACACATGTTCCACATTTAAAAAAAAAAATTTTGTGAATACTTTCTATACCCCAACATAATTTCTATTAATTCAGAGACGTAAGAACTCTTATTCCAATTTCATTTCAATATTTGCAGAGAATTCTTTTCGACCATTCGCATATTTCATTTAAGGTTTTAATTTACCTGATGTTATATAATTTTGACAGGCTAGTGTAGCATGGAATGCAATTGAGGCGGTATGCCTTGACAGTAGAAGCCTCTTAAAACAAAACTTTGAGGACCACCTATCAAATGAGTTGTGAGCCATCATCGATGTCGGATTCGTGACACAGGTTCATGTCTTTGATATAATTTCAGAAAGTTCTTATTTGATATTATTTAGCGAAGCTAGTATGTGTGCCAATGTTACCGATTAAAATTCAGTTTTAGAATGCATACTTTTTCCTCTCCTTACTTTTACCCTTAATCGTTTCCTGGTAGTATTTGTGTGCGATTGAATTGCAGTGCAATCAAAAATACTTTGAATATTAAAAACAATTCTAATTCAGCCGTTTTGACATTTAAACCATATGGCGACAAAATGTACTACCACTACTTATTATCATGTTTCTCTCTTTATTGACCATCTAAGAACATCTTAATGTTCAATTGAATATTAATGTTTCGCCATGAAGGACATGAAAATGAAACGACGATATCATTTAACATGGATTGTACAATTTTGTGTTAAACATGGTATTATATTTACAAACGTACAAATATTTGTAAAGTTGTACATACACAACTATTTCTATATTTAAACGACATATACATACATAGCTTTAACTACATTCCTTTAAATACAGTACAGTGTTCTGGTATTTATTAATCCCTATTGGAATTATGCTTCTAAAGAATTCATTTAAAATTGGTTTTATTATGCATAAGTTAAGCTTCAATAATAGTAAGAAATGTCAAAGACTGCAGTGGCTGATGTTACTGTTGCTACTACTACTGCTGCTGCTACTGATACTGCTACTGCTATTGCTACTGCTCTTGCTACGCTACTGCTACTACTATTGCTACTACTGCTGCTACTGCTACTGCTGTTACTGTTGTTACTACTACTGCTGCTGCTACTGATACTGCTACTGCTATTGCTACTGCTCTTGCTACGCTACTGCTACTACTATTGCTACTACTGCTACTGCTGTTACATAGAAGCAAGATAATTTCTGAAAATAATTTTGTGGTCATTGTAAATGTCCTACGAAATTGCTTTTGACCTTAAGTGCTTTCCCATTGGGATTTTAAAGGCTATGCAAGTTATGTTAATCAAAAGGTTTGTTAAACATTGAGACACTAAAGCAACTCAAGTCCATCAATGATGGCATTTATTATTATATATATCAGCCGTAGTCTAGTAGGTAGTGTGTTGGCTTATTAGACGAAAGGCCAGGGTTCGAATCCCCGGTCAGGATCAAAAATCGAAATATGAAAAAATATTTCTTCGGCGACTTCCTCTCAGCAGATTTCTGGCAAAAACTCTGAGAGTAAATAAAATTGCCATGAAAAGTTTCTCAAAAAAATCTGTCGTTCGGAGTCGACTTTAAACTGTAGGTTCCGCCACTTATGTATAAAATTAGCACACACAACATAAGTGGTGTGAGAGCTAGGCCGTAATCCTGACTGAAGGGTTGTAATGGCCAATTATGTATGTATCAGCCATTATGTACTGTAACGCTTCTATAATACAAAATGTGTCTTGCTTAACCACACATCATGGGTCAAGGGAAGAACTAGGTTTAATCCTGCTAAAGGGTTGATATGCCCATCCTATCACTGATAAGTTTTAAATTCTAAAATTTTTTTTTTTATATATTTAAGGTTATACTTATCCACCAGCCTCGTTAGTTGAAGCTTAATTTGTTTTAATTTATTTTACATTAGATTACAATGCAATACAATATTATTAAAATAATTTATTTATGCAAAATTGAAACTTGACTATAAAATCTGTTTACAAATGATTTAAAAAAAAGAGGGAATGAATGAATGAATGAATGAGCAAGTAACAGAGTGAATGAATGGATGAATGAAATGTTTTTCTTTTATGCAATATATGTACATACACATATACACCCGCAAAATATGTATGTATGTATGTAGGAAGGTCCATGTATAAAATACATAACAAATACAATATTTCACTGTAGACGTGTCAAACAAAAACTGAAAACAGAAATGATACTCTTGCCCGTTGTTGTTGTTGTTGTTGTTGTTATTGTAAAGTTTCTTATTTGGTTAGCAGCTGTGCAATTGCTATGTCATACATACATACATATTATATATGCTTGAAATATCCTTGGCATCATTTGAGTGCATTGCCTGCATAAAATTTTTCCTTATTGTTGTTGTTATAGTTGTTGTTTGTAAAAAAATTGTTCTGGTTTTAAGGACACAGAATTTCATTTTTATTTGTAACCATCAACCAAACCGAATACCCCACTTGCCCACTTGCTTCTCCTCTATACGCCATCATGCAAAAAGAGATGCAGAAAAATGCCATTGGAAGAGAATTGTTGTTGTTGTTGTTTTCGTGTTTTAAAATTTCAAAGTTCAACATTTTTTTAAGGAGTAAAGCAGAAAATAATGGAAAATTTCGAAGAGAGAATAAGTAGGAGACTGAAAGAGAAACTTTAATGATGAGTTTTCTTTCTGTGAAGCCAACCAAATGTTTGTGGTCATAAACTGACAATTTCGTATGATTATGGTTTTAAAATTAAAATCAAATTTTTTTTTAAAGAAAATTAAATTAAAAATAATAAAAACGATTTGTTTATTTGTATAAAAATGTATAAAAATCGTTTGCATCCAAGTTATTTTCTATTCCTTTCAGTTTAAATCATAATTTCTAGCATATACTATTGAAAGGTTGGCAAGTTTTCATTTGATGCCGAAAAAAATTCAATTCGACTGTAAATAAATGGTGCCACCTTTTTGATTTATTTGTCATATTTATCATCCGTGATGTTATAGTTTTAAAAATAATAATTTTAAAGCCAGAAATTTTATTTGCAAATTTTTTTTGTCAATTTTTTTTTGTTATTGTTGAACATTTCTTTATAAATTTTTGTTTTTGTTTTTTGGCCATAAATGGCTTTAAAAAATTTTACAACAAATTTGCAATAAACTTGGCTAAATTTCTAAATAAAATCGATTGTATGAGTGTATTACAAAGAAAAAAAAAAAAATAAATAAATTGTATTGCAAATGATTTCATAATAAATGCAATTTATTTATAATAATAATAATCATAATAATAAATTCTATTGTAAATTGATATTGAGTATCAAATTCTTTGTATAATTTCAATGGAATTTATATTTTTTTGCAATTATTTTTATATAATTTACATATAAAATGGGCAAGAAAAATAAAAACGAATTAAATAAACATGGAAATGCTTAAATAAATGAATAAAAAAACGCAAATATAATGAATAATGGATGATGACATGGTGCGAATTTGAAAACCTAGTTCTCAGATAGTCGAACACTAGAGAGGATAATGCTTACTTACTTACTTAATTGGCCATAACAACCCGATTAACGGATTTCGGCCTGCCGCAACACCATCCTTCCAGCGGCCTCTGCTTCTTGCGCGCCTACGCCAGTTGGTCACACCAATCGATGACAGGGCTTCCTCGACTTGGTCTTCCAACGGATACAAAGGTCGTCCTCTTCGCCGACTTCCGCAGATCCCCGCATCAAATACCCGTCTCGCCGGAGCATCCTCCTCCATTCGGACGCATGGCCGAGCCAGCGTAGCCGCTGGATATTAATACGCTGCACAACGTCCATGTCGTTGAGAGCTCATACAGCTCACTGTCGGATGCGGAAATCTTCGCCAACTCGCACTGGACCGAAGATCTTACGTAGGACTTTTCTCTCGAGAGGATAATGCCCTCAATTAAAAGAATAGAATGATAAGAGAAGAATATAGAGAGTAAGGTTCTTTCTCACTACAACCAATATAACAGCTGAATACATTTTCACAGAGGGCATTGTTTCCAATCAACCAAAGTTGGCAACCCTATTTTTCTAGAACTTGTTACAGTAGTATACCAATTGTCGGCCTAGTTGAAAAATGAATTGATTTATGAATTGAATGATCTTGCGGTTCAAACTCCATTTAAGACATCCTGGGCAAAATAAAATATGAAAAATATTTCTTTCATTGGCGACTTTTTTTCAGCAGATTTCTGGCAAAAAATTTTTATGGAAAAATTCCACAAAAATTGTTGTGCGAAGACGACTTTCAACTGTAGATCTCATTACTCATGGATAAGATTAATACAAACAACATGTATGCAGTGGAAAGCTAATGGTTGTAATGTCCAATTAAGTTATCTACCTCAGTCCAGTCAGTTATTTACCAAAGGCTTCTCAGTCCTGAATTTTAGAGCCATCGGTGTAAACGTTATAAGAAACCCCCGCATTGTGAAACCAGAAACTCCCAGTGGGAATCACGTAATCAGATTTGTTCTTGAAAGAAATTGTAAGGAACCATGCCAACTGATCCTTATAAGTCTATGGGTTTCCAGTATTGCAACATATCTATAGTCCTTGCTGGCCGGAAAGTAATTGCTTTCACCGCAGCCCTTTGCTTCAATGAGAGGTTGGAATAAAGCCAAACGATTATAGCAAATAAGGCCCTTGGTTGGAGCAGTACAGAGGCTTAGGATAGTTGACTATCTGCGCTTCCTATCTATCTGTATGCAATGAACTGGAAATTTCAACATTTTCCGTTATATACCATCCCTGTAAAGCTAGTAGGCTCCGCTATGACCCATGGCCCATTGTTTTACAGATGAAAATAGTTATTCTCTCTCTAGAAGACTTTGGAAGATAAAATACTCCCAGATATTCTGTATCTTTAGCAATTACTTACTCCATTATTTCATTAAGTGTAATAGGTTTCCAATCGTGTTAAATGGCAGACGCTTCGTCTATAATTTGAAGACAAAAAAAACTTACATTTCGGTGAATTGGAAAGCCAAGCGAGAAATAAACAATTTACCAATACATGAATAATAATTTATTCCCTCCCTCGCATTATGCAATTGAAATACCTGCCGGTTAATTATGAAGCTAAAGCCTATCGAAAATTAAAAGCAAACAA
>QOCX01005954.1:0-12028 GCA_005959815.1 Sarcophaga bullata | reverse complement strand
ATTTGATGAAAGGGAAGAATTTGTGATTGGCCTCGATAAATGACATAAAGATATATGAAAAGTTTCCTTCAATGCCATTAACACAATAGAATGAGCCTAATGTAAGGATGTTTTTTGCTTTTATTAGACAGACAACAAATGTTTATACTGAATGAGATGTAGAAGGAAGAACAAAAGGTTATACTGCCCAATGTAGACATTGTATTTTCTTTTTTCCATCGCTATAATACTTTTAAGACAACTATATGTGGTAATATACAGAGCACAACATTTTCGTTTCAGTAAAAAGCACATATTCCAAATCCAAAATTTGAAGTGTTAAAAATTGTTTTATAATAGAAGAATTCTGTATTTATTTAAAAATTTTTAAAAAATATTAGTACACTTTTTTAAATGCTTTTTGATCTTGTTTTCTACAGCCTTTTTAATAATGTAGCATTGAAAAAATTGACAAGATAAATTAATTAAAGTTTATTTGTATGTAACGTTTAAACTACTTTTACACAAAGAAAATAATATAAAAACGTTAACAAATATTTAAAAACTAACGCCATTAAGTAAATTTCAAACAAATGTTCATACGTACTTAGAAATTAAGTAAATTAATTGTAAATTAATACGTTTTTGGAATGATTTTGTCGCCAAGTGCTTTTTTGGCATTTGGTTTTCCCCTTCGGCCGAATTTTCATAAGCATCGTCATTTTTTGTACTTGAGGTTAAACCAAATTATTCCACTTTTGAATGTCGCCAGTGTCAATAATTTGAAACACGAAATATGTCACTACAGTTATTACGAATGATATACCAAAAACTATGCGCCATTGGTCAATACGTAGCTAATACAGAAAAGAAATAAGTAAATAGGTGTAATAATGTTTCTTCGATTAAAAAAATGCAATTTTTACTAATCCCATCTTGCAATATTAGTCCTGATACTAGTGGTGATAAAAATGATGCCGACAGATGTATAGTTTGACAAAACATCAAAACTGGTCCAGCTAAATTTGGTGCGATATCCACAATATTAGCCACAGGGCCGGCATATGAAGCAGTAATAACGGTAACAGCTATAAACCAAAGGATCAACAATCCCGTAATATTTTGCATATAATCAATTACAAAAATGAGCTTTCGCGGATTTGTGGACTCATCCAGTTATTAAGAACCATTTTATCAGCTAATGAGAAAAAAACGGACGCGATATAGGAACAAATAAATGGCATACCTGATAGGAAGCCATTAGTTTTGTATTCAAATTTCAAAGTATTTTGCATAAACTTAGGACCATATATAATAAATATATAATTAATTCAAATGCGTCCAAACGTTGTTATGCAAATAGACCATACTGGCATAGATGTGAATATTGATTTCAAAGGTACTTTCATACCCAAAGATTTTTTAACTTCGATACTTATTACTTACTTACTTAATTGGCTATAACAACCCGATTAACGGATTTCGGCCTGCCGCAACACATCCTTCCAGGCGCCTCAGCTTCTTGCTCGCCTACGCCAGTTGGTCACACCAATCGATGACAGGGCTTCCTCGATTTGGTCCCTATAAGGGATACAAGGCCGTCCTCTTCGCCGACTTCCGCAGATCTCCGCATCAAATACCCGTCTCGCCGGAGCATCCTCCTCCATTCGATCGACATGGCCGAGTCAGCGCAGCCGCTCCACAACGTCCATGTCGTTGAGGAGCTCATACAGCTCACTGTTGTATCAGATACGAAAGCAATTGGCCTACTCTGCAACTGGTCCGAAGATCTTACGTAGGACTATCGCAAATACCATCTTCAATTGTCTTAGCTTGGATAGTCCATAAATTGAGAGATTTTTCAGTGATAAGTAGTTGAAATTGCCGGGATCATAGAGTAGATATGGATCGTAGCTGAAGTGGCGGGACCTATTGTTTAATGTCGATTCCGAACGACAGATTATTCAGAATCAGGGTTTTTGCCCAAAATCTGCTGAAAGGAAGAGTCGGCGAATAAATTTTTTTTCCAATTTCGTTTTGTTGGAGACCCCAACACGCTACCTGTTAGACTACGGCTACTACATACATACATACATACATACATAATTGAACATTACAACCCTTCAGTCAGGATTACGATCTAACTTCTCACTCCACTTATGTTGTGTGTGTTAATTTTGTATACATGAGTGTCGGGGCCTACAGTTTAGAATTGACTCCGAACGACAGGTTCCCGACAAACTTTATGTGGCAGATTTTTGCCATATTTTTGCTTTGATGTCGGACCTGGGGGCTTGAACTGTGGCCTAATAAGCCAACACACTGCCTCCTAGACTACGGCAACTTCATATGGATATTCACATCTATGAAGAATTGAAGAAAACTAGATCGCTTACTCTGGCGAAGATCTTTAGGCGGGAAAATCGTAACCAGCATTCGGTATTAGAATCTTGTTGAGTTCCAACAAGTATGGTTTCATACATGACGCACAGCCGCAAAAAACTTTACTTAAATTTAATAATTTTTTGGTTTTAGTCAAAGCAAATTGAAAATATGAAAGAACAAAAAGGGTTTTAATGGCCAATAATATATTTATGTACGTATGCGATATTTCCATTTTACTTTCCTTTTTCCTTTTTCCTTTTTTTTTGTTTTTCTTTCACATGCAATAAGCAATTTCCGTTTCAATTTTGTGTCCGTATTTACAATTTGTTTTAATGCTCTCTCTTTCTCTCTCTCTCTCTCTCTCTCTCTCTCTCTCTCTCACTCTCTCTCTCTCTCTCTCTCTCTCTCTCTCTCTCTCTATCTCTCTCTCGTATGGGTTATTCTTACCCAACTAAGTTTAAACAAAAATATTTCCGCCCTCAATAAACGTTATCATCAACAGGATTTGACCGCGAGCGAGGTATATGAGCAACAACAAATAAGAAAAAACGGGGGGTCAAATTCAACAGGAAGTTATTTAAATAATATATGCACAGGGGAATGAACATTGTTACACACATTCTATGCTAATGATTTCAAATGTTGAGAAAAAAAATTCAATATTTAATACGCCTTGGCTTAGTTGTTCGGACTGTTTGGAGTTGGAATATTGGCCACCAGCACATATCACAACTGTTTTAAGGAGCAACCGATGTGGCAGTATCCTTTCGGTAGGCACCAGTATGGTTCCTCTATAACTGTCCGTAATTCATATTCCAGCAGGTTCAAATCGGAACTGATAGAAGGTTTTGAAACACAAAACGATTCTAATAGCTTTCGAAATTAGTTTTTTTACTGAACTTCGGTCGATGGTTTGACAAACAACCGAAAATACATGCTCAAAAGAGACATCCAGCCATTTTATTCATAAAATTCTTCCTCTACCGTAAACATTTTTTAGCGTAATTCACGTGTTTCAAAACACGTTTGCATTTTTTTCATTCTACTTTTTCAAACCATCAGTCAACAAATATCCAGTACAACACAAGTCTTGTAAGCATAGGGTTTCATAGAACTCTGCAAAACCATCATCTCTCGGGCCTTATGGAATGGATTTCTTTGAATACTTGCTCTGACAGCTTTGATAGCTTGCGGCTTTCGAAGTTTGCATGAATAATCATGATCGATGGCGGTCTTTAAAATCTGTTCAACGTTGCAATAAGATTTATATCCCAACTAGGTAGTAGGTTAGGTTAGGTCGGAGTGTTAGCCTTTGATATCAAAAAGCTTACTTGAGCACACATAGCGGCCCGTTGTAACGTCACAGGCAAATGCAGTCCCCTGTACTGACCAAGTTCTACCAATGACAGGCTAGAGGAAGAAGATGGTCAGTGCAAGGGCTGCACAACAAAAGCAGGCAACTAAGTAGTAACATGTCCCCGATTAGATATCTAACAAGGTTATCTAGATAATTACAGCCATCTTGCTGAAGCAACATCTATCAAATTAGTTGCCATTGTGCTCCGGCACAGTTGACAAACGATTTCTATTTTCAAATAAAAATCATCTCAAGCAATTTGGGCGCTTGAATAATCGAAATTATTGACTTTGGTACGATGGCAGTCTACATAAGATCCAAGAGCGTCCAATGGATATCAAAAAGTCAGTTATTGGTTTGGATTAAGGATTAGCCTTGTCCGTTTTTTTTAGGTTTTTCTAAACGGCAAGCTTTATAGGTCGATGAATACCAAATACTTTTGAGCTGAATCTTTGGATAATCTCGATACGAACTGCATGTGGTGCCACATAGCTTATGCCACATTAGATATTCTGCACAAGTGACTTGGGGACATGGAGATCGTGAGATCTGATCCTGACCCTAATGGGTCAGATCTTGAGGGGTTTTCTTAAGCCGGAGATGTATGCAAAGCCACAAATCACAGCGGTTCTAGAATCTAATTGATTTATACATTAAAGTCATAGAAATATTTCAGGTACGGTCCATTTAGAGAAGTGGCTTCCATTTAAAAATTGTTATATTCCCCACATAATAGTATAAATAGGCCCTTTAAGCGAATAAAAAATTTCAATAATATCTTGCACACACTTTGTTTTACTTAAATTCAAAGTTATGTTAGCTTATTAGACAAGTAAAGGTTATGTTAGCTTATTAGACAAGGGACCCGCCTAATAATGCCAAGAATATTCCATAAATTTTTAGCAGCGCCACATATTGCGTTAACAGAGCCAAAATTAGCCCATAACCAGAGCAGCTGTTAACTGGTTAACAGTGGGCAATAAGTAGTTTAATCTCCTACTTTGCAATTATTGCAGACTATGACATGAAGTTTAATTCTCATTATGAATCATTATTATTTGCAAAACAAAAAATGTTGAAATGAAAAGGATGGTTGGTGGCGATGGGAGACGGAATTATTCCAGTGGACTATCATGTACATATAGTCTGTATGGTGTACTGTCTCTTATATCTTCCAAAAGGGCCACTCACTCTTCTAGAGAATTTCATACGATTTTGGTCAAAAATCGATTTTTTTTTAAATTGAATATCTCCGACTCACAAAATTATTTCAGCTATCCCGCTACCCACGGTTGGAGAGAACACTCTGGACTATCATGTACATATAGTCCTGTATGGTGTACTGTTTCTTATATCTTCCAAAATGGCCACTGATCTTCTAGAGAATTTTCAATTAAAAAATTGAGAGTTTCAAAGCCAATTTTCACAATACCATATCACTTCATGTGGACTATTTTGCTGATTACATTAAGAGGAACATTTTACTCATAGGCCTAGTATTTGTCATAAAATTAGCTTCTAAACAAGTGGGCTTTTTCAGATGGATACTGTTAAACCTCTAACAGTGCTCTGTTAAGTGCAAATTATGTTCTAATAAGAGCAAATTTTGCTCTGTTAACGCCAAATGTGGCGCTGCTAAATTTTAAGGATTGCGTCTTGGATTTTCATATTCAAATTTATCTTCACACACATAGAAATATCTTGTACAGGATGTAAAATGGAAGAATATTTCTGCGGCAACTTTCTGTCAGCAGTCTTCTGGCAATAACTCTGGGAATAAATATAAACAATCTATTACCCGAAGTCAACTTTAAACTGTAGGTCTCTCAACTCTTGTATAAAATTAATGCACACGACATGGCTAGCGTAAGAAATTGGGTTCTAATCCCAACTAAAGAGTTATAATGATCAATTAAGTAATTTAATGTAAATTTTTTGCAATATTCACCTTTCCAAAATTGTTTTTTCTGCCAATTATTGTTTTCTTTTTGTAATATTTGTTACAAGTTTGTTCCTAAAGTAGCTAAGATTGCTGTTGAATTTGATTGAATATCTTACGAAACATTTATTTGAAATTAATTATTAATCATCATCTTATTCTCTATAATCATTAGGATAATATTTGTTGTTGGTATAAACATTTCATACCTTACCCCATATGCATAAAATTTCAATTCAATTTCTCTTGACGTAAACGTTCTTTAACATCCTGGAAGAAGCCTTAAATAAATATGCAAATGTATGCTATTCACGTGTGCTTCTGAGATTTTTTCATTTATTTTAGATGTATGTGTGTAAACACACACACATATGTATATAAACTTCCTATATATGGATTTACCTTCAAAGTATTCTTTCCATAAATTAAACTTGAAATATTACGAAGGTTTTAAAACTGAACAACAGCACAGAACTGTTTGAAGGATTTGTTGGTTGATGCCAACAAAACATGTGTTTTGAATTCTTTTTTTTTTTTTTTTTTTGTTATTACTTTTTTGTTTTTCGCTATAAAAAATTTTTCAAAGATTTTGCTGATACAATAAAAATAATGAACAAACTTTTCCTACCTCTCTTACCTTTTTTTTTTCAGTATTTTAAGCGCAACAGATAAACTTAACTCAACAGTTTTCAAATATCCCCAGAAATTCTTGTATCCACAGCAGTTTTTGCCTTTGATCTCTTGACACCCTGGATACATGTATGTGCACATTGTGTATACAAAGGGCCTCTAGTTTTTTTTTTAGACCCACTCTCAGGAGATAACTCCCATCCATGCAGTGCATTATACTGGAATTCAGGAAAGTTAGCTTGTAGGAGAAAGCAAAGAGCGGTAGTCTGCGACAAATTTATTTTTGCAACATTATTTGTCTTTTGCTTGCATGATATATACTTACATACATACATACATAGTTGGTCATTAAATATCTGCAGTCAAGATTACGATCTAGCTTCTCACCCCACTTATATTATGAGTGTGTTAATTTAATCCATAAGTGGCGAGAAACTTTTCATGACAATTTTATTTACTCCCAGAGTTTTTGCTAAAAATTTTGCTGCGAGAAAGTTGCCGAAGATGTCTGATCTTCGGGTTGAACCATAGTCGTCTACGACGACTTCACTTCATGATATTTAGTTTTTAGTCCATGAGTTTTTATCAGTTGAATTCGCTAGGACTGTAGTTTCCTTAAATTGATGTGATAGATTATTAAAAAATAGTTTCGATTAAATATTAATTGTTTCTCAGTTGTCCATGAACAACTATGGCAAGAATTCCCAGTGAAATTATTTCAATGGTCGGGAGAAAGTGGTGCTAGTGAAGTTCACCTTTGCCTGTAGTAAACCAAGTTGTTCAAGCATGTTAAGCTTGCCACGCGAACAATCGATTCCTTTACTTTAACTTGAACGCACTGAGATGATTGAGATAGTCGGTTATACAGATGGTGGAGATAGATCCCCAAGCCTGAACACATGAAATCGTAGTAAAATTTTTGGTGCCCAGTTAAGAACAAATCCGGGCGAAACTGTAAAGTCTCCTTCAATCGATTTAGGAATGCACTTACCTCTCTTTCAAGCGGCCATCGCGCGAAATTCTTTCAAAAGACCAACCTACCTGCGCAATGAGGAAGTCCCTTACTCCACCGCTAGGCTTACTTGGCCCTCAATGGACAGAAGGCGCACCAACCAGTTACTTGGATTTGGTCGTAACGTCATCTCGATCACAGTGGTCATGCTTACAGATCACTGTGCTATGGAAAGACACTTGGAAAGAATGCAGCTCCCATTTAAAAGACTTCTGTAGTGGGTACAGATCCGCTGATGAAGAGAAGACCGTTATCTACTTTCTTTGTCAATACCAATCTCTTGCGACGTGCAGATTAGGATATAATTGGATCTCACGCATACTATTTGTACAGAATCTGACGAAGCTATCATCCATTGATGTCAGGGTATAGCTTCCGTTTACCAAGCTTTTGAGCTGATTTTCCAGAGGGGGGGTAGTTGTGCTTTAAAATATGCAACCCTTGTGCTGACCAACTTCTTCCTCACTGGGTTGGAGGAGCTTTAAGACCCTGGTTATTGTTTAGTCCCCGTCCGAGTTACCCTCCTGTGGTGTAAGAAAAAAACCAGTCACCGAATGATAAGCTAGTTTAAGGCCACATTATTCATGAACTTGCTTTAAACGCGAAATTTAGTGGTGAATTATTTTCTGATTTTCCTTTTTCTGTCCTGTTATCGACACGAAATTAATTTAAAAGCTGGGACATACACAATGCCCATAATTGGTTCAGATTTCTAGTTACTTGCCTCCATAAAATGCCGTCAATTTCTTCATAATAAATTTTAAATATATACAGTGGACAGCAAAAGTGAAGTTGCCGTAGTCTAGTAAGTAGTGTGCTGGCTTATTAGACGAAAGGCCCGCCCGGTCAAACATCAAACATGAAAAAAATATTTCTTCGGCGACTTGCTCGCAGCAGATTTCTGGCAAAAAATCTGAAAGAAAATAAAATTGCCATAAAAAGTTTCCAAAAAATCTGTCGTTCGGAGTCGACTTTAAACTGCAGGTCCCGCCACTTATGGATAAAATTAACACACACAATATAAGTGGCTTGAGAAGCCGTAATCCTAACAAAAGGGTTGTAATGGCCAATTAGGTAGGTTAGGACAGCAAAAGTCCTAGTACTCCAATATATTTCGACTAAAAGTCCCCACAAGCTTAATACTGTTGCACCAAAATCCGCCATGACTTCAAGACAGTGTATAGGGAGCTCATTTGCAAGAACGGTGACGTAATCCCGCTGAACCTCAAACAAAAGTCAAGCAAAAAACGTGCTTATGATGCCACCAGAAAACCAAAACAAAACTTGTACATTCAATTCCAAATGGTTTAAATAAGTGCCTTGACCTTAAGGGATATTTACTAAATACAAGGCATAACATTTTCATATGCTAGGCCTTTAAATGTTCAATTTTACACTAGAGTTCTCTTTGGAGGTACCCTATGAAGTCATTTGAAACTTTTCTTATTTTCTCTTGTTTTCATGAAAAAAATTTAAAAAATTCTTTATTTTATAATAAACAGAAATAATTTGATAAATAAATAATAAACCCTTAATTTTTTTATACAAACTGTTGATTAAAATTCATGATATTTGGCAAAATATATTAGAGTACCAGGACTTTTGCTGTCCACTGTATATATGAAATTCTCAGTTTCCGAAAATAAATTTTTTGGTTTTAAAACCTGTTACGCTATAAAGGAAGCAACTTTAAATTTCCTTTAAGAAAATTTTCTTTTAGACTCTCACATAGAATGGATAATTCCTTTATGATGATGGAAGAGTATTTTGTGTACACAGAGTGCTTTCAATTCAGTTTGTTTTATGTCGAATGAAAAGCCCTGGCAAATATTCAACTCAGCCATCAAACCTTTAACGCTAAAGCCATTTTGGTAAAAATTGCTTCACAATGAAAGAAAACAAAGAACAAAAAAATAATAATTAACAGCACTTTTTCGTTTTAAAAAAATCAATAAAAGGACTAGATTTGATAGTGAGATTAACCACTTTTGGAGGAAAAAAGTTTTAAGAAAAAAACATTTCTATTGTAATAGAAAAAATCAAATGTAACCGATAGGTTCGTATAAAAGGACATGCACAATTTTTTTTCTTTTGAACAAAAGGATAAGAAACTTAAAAAATGACATAAAAAACCCAAAGTTACTTAAGTAGCAAATGTTAGGTTTTAGGTTTGTTAGGCTTAATTAGTAAAACAAACGTTAAATGTCCTTTAATAAGGAATAAAAATAATAAACATTGCTAAAGTCTTTTGTTAACAACGTAATTGGCAAAGTAAAGACTTTTTCGATAAACTATTTGACTTGATTTAAAAATTTTTATTTTACATGATTTGAATCAGAGATCAGCAATTAGTATTCAAAAAAATGAATAAATTCGAATCATACTCATAATTTCTGATACTTACAACGCATTCATATTTATTTTAATATCATACTCATACTACTCATACACAAAGTTTGAAGTACTCATCATCATACTCATACTTAACAACACTATGCATGATGTTTTTGATTTTTACTCTCCATGACTCAACATATACCAGATCACAAAATAAGTTATGAATCGCGTACGAACACTATGATACTGTCTAGAAGGTTTTATGTTTTGCTCTGTTTGCTGCTCTGTGTTTTTTGCTTGTGTGTCCTTTTTTTCTTTTGTTGCAAAGGCAACAATAACAAAGACTGTAAATTTTGATGAATGATTACGAATCACTCGAATCATTTGAAAGTATTCTAAGTATTTTTCTAAATTTATGAATCTAAATGAGTAGCGTATGAATCAAACATATTTCGAATGTTATGAGTTCGATGTCAACATTGTACTCATACTCATTGGCAACTTGTACATATAAATCAACGTTGTAGTGAGTAGGAATGAATCAGAGTACTTAAATTTCAATATTGATGACTCACTCATACTCAAAATTTCATGGAGTACATATGAGTAGCGAAAAAACGATTCATTGCTGATATCTGATCCAGATCAAATGCAGGATCTGTGCTTAGTTCACATCACTTCCAGTGACATAGCCATGCCCGCAATCATTGCTGATCTCTGATTTGAATGTAAAAAATAAAGACCCTAAGAACTAATTCTATCCGTTTATATGTTGGCACTAATTTTTTATACGATTATTTAACAAACAAGTGTACAAATGATTAGTTAAGGATATTCGACCGAAAACTTTTTTATACAAAAAGATTGTTGACAACAATTCCCGGAAAGAATTTTGAATGAAACGTACACACTCAATGATGGTATCTGCTCAATTCAATGCCAACACTGCATCAAACCATTCAACTTGTAATCACTTGCGAACTCAAAAAGCGTAAGTCTATATGATTTCATTTACAACGAACTTAATTGGTCATTACAGACTGCTCGCACCATCCATGTTAACACGTTGACTGCCGAACTACGATATAACTCGTAGTTTCGTTCCTTTGTTTTCTGTCGTGGCACTCACCATGTTAAGTTTATTAATTTTAACCATAAGAGGCGGAACGTATAGTTTAAAGTCGACTCCTAATGACAGATTTTTGAGAAACTTTTCATGGCAATTTTATTTACTCTCCCAGACTTTTTGCCAGAAGACCGCTGAGAGAAATTCGCCACAGACAGAGCATTTTTCACACTTCACCGGTTTTGTGTGAGCTGGTATTTGAAGCTTGGGCTCTCGAGAAATGATCCAACACACTACGTTCTAGAATATGGTGGGCCATCCTCACTTCGATTGTGAATAGATGTATGACCTCTGTACATCAGTTTATTCTGAAAGGGAAATAGAGACATAGAGAGAGAGAAAGAGAGAGAGAGAGAGAGAGAGAGCTATAGAGCTTGAAGTTATGTATTACGGAAAATTCCTGCACTTTCTAAATACTGTTGCTCGAAGTAGTGTCAAATGGTGTCTTGGAATGCACGAATTTGTAATGTTAACATGTAGTGTAGTTGCCGTAGTCTAGTAGATAGTGTATTGACTTATTAGACGTAAGTTGCCGTAGTCTAGTAGATAGTGTATTGACTTATTAGACGTGAGGCCTCAGATCAAACCCCAGGTCAGACATCTGCAAACAAAACGAAATATGAAAAAAATATTTCTTCGGCGGCTTCCTCTCAACAGATTTCTGGCAAAAATACTGAAAATAAATAAAAATTTCCATGAAAAGTTTCACAAAAAATCTGTCGTTCGGAGTCAACTTTAAACTTATTAAACATGAGGCCACAGTGCACGCTGCCTTACCGCGTGTCTTCCCATAATGCAATGACCTGTAAGTATGGTCACTGTGATCGAGATGACATTGCTATCAAGTTTGGGTAATTGGTTGATATGACACAAAAGTGACTACTCTTCTAATATTACGGTGTGATTATTATTATCATGGTCATAAAGAAGTCGTCGTAGTCTAACAGTAGTGGGTTGGCTTATTAGAGGTGAGGTAATGGTTCAAACCCCAGGGGTTTGAAAGAGATATTTCCTCGGCAACTTCCTCTCAGCAGATTTCTGGCAAAAACCCTGAGCATAAATAAAATTTCCATGGAAAGTTCTTCAGAAATCTGTCGTTCGAAATCGATTTTAAACTGTAGGTCCCACCACTCATGTACAAATTAACACACACACCATAAGTGGTGTGTGAAGCTAGGGTGTAATTGTGACTGAAGATTTTTATTTACCAATTACGTATGCCTGTGAGTAATTTGGATTTTATGCTCTGTGGTGTACGATCGA
>QOCX01005953.1:0-12029 GCA_005959815.1 Sarcophaga bullata | reverse complement strand
TGTCTAAAGCCACGGCATTTATTTTCGTTTCTTCCTTTTTTTAAATCAAAATCTGACCAAAAAAAAATTAATTTTTATGGATAAAGTTCGAAAGAAAAAACTTCTCTTTCAAGACACTTCTTTTAATATCCTTAAAAGCTATCATTCAAGTACTTAAAAGGAGAAGAAGAAGAAGTTTTTTCTCCTCTACTCCTCATACCCTTACCACTTGGTGGTGGCAATTCAATTGCTTCATCAATCAAACTGGAAATTAATTCGTTCGTGATGATTGTGAAACATTGACCGCATTTTCAACAACAAATTTAGAAAATGACTCAAAACAGCCGACAGACATGCGTTCATTGTTGTTGTTATTCAAGCACAAAAAAAAATTACCACAAAATAAAAATAAAAAACTAGAACAAGAAGAACAAGAACAAGTGAAATTAAGCAAAAAAGAAAAAACGCTTCGAAATACAAGTTTAACTTTGAAATGAAATTTTTTCCACTTGTTTAGCTGGAATACTCGTACTCGTGTAATGAATGAGCGAATGAATGAATGAATGAATGAATGAATGAAAATCGTTTCGAGGTTTTTAGTTTTGCTAACACCCCTCTCCCTTCCTCTGTATTCTCTCTTCAACTAATTGGTTAAACTTTTTACCAAAAAACAAACTTAAAGAGAGAGAGAGAGAGAGAGAGTGAAACACAACTTTTTCGAGTTCGAGTTGAGTTTTGTGATAGTGTTGAGACTACAATCCTACTTTAACGAATTTTTTTTGTTTGTTTTTTGGCCAACTTAAATAATGTATTCCTTGGTAATCGTTTTTGGCTCGCAGCAATTACAATTCTACACGTTCTCTTACCAATACACAGGCACACACGCACACAGGCTTACTAATTCGTTTATTATATAATTTAGATTGGGAAACATACACTTGCACCACTTAGAAATAAGGCCCGATTCCTAATATTAAAACAATCACAACAATACCAACAATACTAATGAATGAATGAATGAATGAATGACTGAATGAATGAATGAACAAAATGTAATTGAAGTACAAATACACCAAAACAACAGAAGATAAAGATGAAAACGAAGAAGTAGAAGCAGAATTAAATCGAAAATAACAAGACAACGAGTGCCCTAAATTCAAATCTCTTATCGATAGTTGAAGGCCAAAACTATGGCTGATGATAATGATGGGCATGCTGATGAAGATGCTGATGATAACATCATGTTTCAAATCTCTTAAAGTATTTCCATGTCAAAAATAAAACAAATTCTGTTACTGAATACAACTCAATTCAACTCACCTCTGCTCTCAGCTCAACTCAGCTCATTTCATTTCATTTTATTTCAATTGAACAAAATGGCTTCTGGTATGGCATACAGTAACGTATGAACAGTAACATGAAATGTACGGTTGAATGACTGGCATAAAAGGATTCGTTATATTCATACCTACCGGCAGGTAAATAATTACTGAAATACAAATACTCGTCCTTAAGTAAATACAAATACAAATGCGAATTGAAATAAGCACACACATATACATCACATTGAATGCTTGCATTGCCTGCCTCTATTCTGGCTTGAAAGTCTTGGCACAGTGTAATGCCAGCGAGAAAAAAATTCCGTACGGTTGAGCATATTTTGCAAGAATGACTGGCCATCAAACGGATGTTAAGAGAACAAAATATTATGAGGATTTTACTCTAAAAATTATAAATCATTCTCAAGAAACCAGATACATATTGTATGCTGGAGTAGATGCGTAGCAGAGATCAGCAATGAGTATTCGAAAAGATAAGTAGATTCGTAACATACTCATACTTATTTTATTAACATGGAACTTCTCTACTCATATTCAAAGTTTGAAGTACTTATCATACTCATACTTAACAACACGTATGATGTTGTTGATTACGACTCTACATGACTCAACACAAACAACAAGAATTACAAAATAAGTATGATTCGAGTACAAACACTAAAATACTCACTAGAAGGTTGTGTGTTTGCTCTGCTTGCTGTTCTGTCTTTTTTGCTTATGCGTCTTTTTTCTTTTGTTGTAAATACAACAATAGCTCGAAGTATTCTAAGTATTTCCCTAAAGTTATGAATCTAGCTGAGTATTCTTATGAATCAAACATGTTTCGAATGGTATGAGTTTGATGTCAACTCATTACAGCCTGTACTTATAAATCAACGCTAAAGTGAGTACGAATGAATCTGAGTGCATAGTTAAATTTCAATATTGTTGACTCACTTACATTCAAAATTTCATGAGTGCTTATGAGTACCGAAAGAAACGATTTATTGCTGATCTCTGGTCCGAAGGGGTAGGTATGTTGAGGTTGGTATATAGACGAAGCTATCAGACGGAGAAGATGTACAATATATTAACCATTTTGTTACCACATCCACATTCACTTCCATAGTCCTGGAAACCATCTCCATAGCTTGTGAATGAAACCTTGGGCTCCTCTTATTCATACTCAACAGATCATTGAGATCGACTGTGCAATAAAACGTATCTAGCATAGTGCAAAGATGCACCTATTTGGTAAAGAATTTCCTCCTTTTCTACGTCTGTCCAGCTCAAACAGAAGTCATTTACCTTATTTCTAATGACTAACACATCTACCATGAACAAAACGAAATATGTCTTTCTGGCAGAGACTCAGAGACTAAACTTAAATTACCATGAAAAGTTTCACAAAATTCGACGTTTGGAGTCGTCTTTTAAACTGCTGGTACGATCACTCATGGATTACAACTGGGTGGGTGTTAAAAGGTAGGGTTTTAATCTTGACTAATCAATAATGAAAGGCTCAGTAATGATACCTAACTTTTAAGCATGCTTTCTGTGGTGACCCTTCTTACAAGCTTGGCCATAATTTATTGAGCTGACTTGCCTGTTCATGTTAATTATAAACTCTCATATCTTCAAGAGTTTCCTCGATGTAGAGAACTTACCGGAGAGTTTTTATGGTTGTATCACGATGAATTCATCTGTTTTACAATTTCCAGGATATAACGGTCTTACAAGTAGATCGTTTGGAACAATTCTAGAAATATTTCCATCAGTGAGTTCTTACTACACTACAGTATTGCCGACATTTTCGCTGAAAGATGTGCAGTTACTCGGTAACCTCTGAATGCGGTGTTTCACAAGGTGTATTTACCACACTTTTCAAACATCTCAATTCCGAAATGGAGTTCGAAAGGAACCAGTTAGTAGGCTGACATTAAGGAGACAGCAAGAGGCAGCAAGCATTATAAGGCCATCAAGAGGATATTAAAATGCACTTAAGAGTACTGTCTAGTAGGTAGTGTGTTGGCTTATTAGACGTAAAGTCGCGGCAACGTCCTCTCAGCAGATTTCTGGCAAAAACTCTGAGTGTAAAAATAAAATTGCCATGAAAAGTTTCTCAAAAATTTGTAGTTCAGAGTCGACTTTAAAGTGGTAGGTCCCGCCGTCCATGTACAAAATTAAGGAACACAAACAGAAAGTGTTGTGAGAAGCTAATTCGTAATCCTGACTGAAGGTTGTTATGACCAATATGTAAGAGCACTGCCTTTATTATTCAACGAGTGATTTCATAATTTATTATCGAGGAACATAGTTGTATTTTCTTGGTCTCAGGTCTCTGCCATGATTACTGATAGACCAACAAGCGATATATCCGCATATTAAACCCTACTATCTGACTAATTGCAAAGCAGTCGATGTAATAATTTTATCTGTGTATTGGAAAGCACGGAAGGCTACTGGATACTCATCTTTTGTAGGTTGGACACTAATGATTGAAGGCAGATCAGTATTTAACAAAAATTCAAGCTTTGGAAAATGCAGCTTTGTTTGAAAGGTCATGTTTCAATCTTAAGTGCAAAATTGATTAAAAAGAATCGTAAATTTTTAAGAAAAGAGTACTTGGCTTTTGTAGTCAACTATTAAAGCCCACTGTATGGTAAATTAAGAAGTAAATTCATAAGCAATTATTTTAAAATGAAAAATACGAATGGGGATTTAAATGAATTCATTTAAAATAAAGGAAGGTAATAAAACAATTAATATATTTGCACACATACATACACACACAGAGAGACACTCCAACGTACATTAAACTCTACATGCCGACATACACACTCTCATTTTATAACTTCTCAACGGAAGTTATGAAATTATAAACCTAAAATACTCGTGTGAGTATGTATGTATTGAAGAGTTAAGGCAAGAGGTGTGTTGTGTTGTGTGTGTGTGAGTGCAAGAGTATTTGTTTTATTGTATTATAATTTAGTATTTCCGTATAAAAACACACAACAAATTAAAAGGAATTAAAAACAATTTTTTTTTGGTTGCTGGTTGTAGGTGATTTTTCTTCTTTTTCTTTTTTTTTGGGGTATACTGTTGTGATTGTGGTTGCCTGTTGTTATTGTCCACAATTTAATATTTTATTGTTTTTTGTTGTTGTTTTTTAATTCTAAAAAATTTTACCACTGCTTATACACAACATAAACATGAAAAAAGTTTAAAACTTTTTTTTAAATTTCTGTTTAACAAATCCTTGACCCATTCATTCATTAGCTTTAGGATGTTTAAAGTGTTGAAAAATAAATTGGAAAAAAACAAAAATAAATTTTATAAATAATAATAAAAGCAACAATAACAACAACATTTTTAGATAACTTTTGAACGAAGCTGAACTCAAGTTTTTTTTTGCTTAACTTTTCTGCATTACCTTGTCAGCCAGTCAGCTACAAACAAGCAACGCCATTATTTTCCTATACGAAAGGAGTGTGCATGAAAAAATTTTAAACACACATTTTTCTTTATAAAACTAAAAATTTATTGCAAAACTATTTTAATTTGTATTTGAATTCAAGAAAATATATTTTAGTAGGTAGTGTATTGGCCTGTTAGATCTGGGACCATGGTTCAAACCCTGAAATATGAAAAAAAATATTTCTTCGGCTACTTTCTCTCAGCAGATTTCTTGCAAAACTCTAAAAGTAATACAAATATTGTCATGAAACAACAACAAATCTGTTGTTCAGAGGCAACATTAAACTGCAAGTCCAAGCAATCATGGATAAAAATAACACACACAACAAGAGTGGTGTGAGTAGCTAGAACATAATCTTGACTGAAGGATTGTACTAACCAGTTATGTATGCTTGTATGGCTGCGATCGATTACTTTCAAAAGAAACCCAATTTTTTTTCGTGCGCACCCTTACATATGCATGCATAAATAAAACATGTTTGTACACAAACAAGAAACCTTTCGCTCTCTGCACACTTAAAACTTAAAGAGAATATCCCATGAATGAAAAATATTTGAATAATTTTTTTTATTCCGTCCACAATGCTGAAGATGTTGCTGCTATTTTCTAAATATTTTGTATGTTTTTCTTGTATGGCGGAGATGTTATTCGTTTACTTTCAATTAGCCAACAAAATACATGCTTTAATGCAGTTACTCTAGGAAATGCTAGCCAACACACCACTAATACCATTACAACGACTACAATAGGACCACGGCTTATAAATAGGTCTAGAAAATAAAATTTTTAATAAAACATGGTAGTTGTTGTCCTTGCGAAGTGCAATAAAGACCGAGCAACAGAAAGAGTATAAAGACGGAGTATAAGAAAGGCTTGTTTATGGGGAATTAATTTTTTAGTCACTTAAAATTGTTTAAATTCCAACCAAATAAGATAATGGGCAATAACTGTCTTTCCTTGATCCAAACATACCAGAGATCAGCAATGAGTATTCAAAAAGATGAGTAGAATCGATCATACTCATAATTTCTGATCTCTTATAGCTTTCGTACTTATTTTATTGAACATGGAACCTCTCTACTCATATTCAAATTCGAAGTACCATCATACTCATACTTAGCAACAACGTTATGATGTTGTTGATTTCGCTCTACATGATTCAACATAAACAAAAATCAAAAAAGTATCATTTCGAGTTACTTTTGAGTCGAACACGTTAATACCACTAGAAGTTGGTGGTTGCTCTGACCTGCTGCTCTGTCTTGTTTGCTTATGTGTTTTCTGTCTTTTGTTGTCAATGCAAAACAGGCTGAAGGCTGTAAATTAGATGAAACGATTCGGAGTGCACAGCCAAGCGTATTTTCTAAAAGGTTATGCAATCTAAATGATAGGCCTTATGAATCAAACATGTTCGATTGATGATAGAGTTCGATGACAAAGTTGTTACGCATTATCATTGCAACCTGTACTTATAAAAAATGTTTGTACGTGAGTACGAATGAATCAGAGTAGAAGAGTTAACAGTTTCAATATTGTGGACTTACTTATATTGAAAAATGTCATGAGTGTTTATGGGTAGCGATAAAACGATTTATTGCTGATCTCTAAAACCATTATGTGGCATGGATCAAAATCCATGATTGACAGTACCTTCAAATTAAACTTGACTTCCAAGAGAATATTTTTAAGAATATTTTCTTGGCAATTTTATTTTACTCACAGAGCCTTTTCCAGGTTTACGGCCAAACTTCTCACACCACTTATGTTGTGTGTGTTAATTTTATACATGAGTGGCGGGACCTAGAGTTTAAAGTCAACTCCGAACGACAGACTTTTTGAGAAACTCTTCATGGCATTTTATTTGACACTTAGAGTTTTTGCAGGAAGTCTGCTGAGAGGAAGTCGCTGAAGAAATATTTTTGTTTTCATATTTCATTTTTGATGTCTGAACGGATATTCGAACCCTAGCCTTGTCGTCTAAAAAGCCAACACACTACCTACTAGACTACGGCTTAATTACTCAAAGAAATTATTTAATCAGTAATACGTAGCCAGTATTGCTACACATTTAAAGCATATAAATATTGCCAAAACAGATACAAACAAGCTTTGCAATTCCGGATAATGAGTAATCACCGGTTAATGATTAAATTTTCAAAAATTTTTCCTTTTATCAATCGCGAATAACTGATATTGCCGGTTAATTTAACAAGGATAATCATACCTACTGTCAAATGGTAATTCAAAAGGTTTACTTTAAATTATTTCAAATAATCGTGATATAAAATGGAAAGAGAATAAACTTTTCTTTGAGCTCCTATTTGTCTTACAAGATATCGGTAACGAATGAAATATTTTCTGTTCTATTACAATGTGGCACAGTCTAGTCTTGAGTATATCGCAATAACCTGGCGAGAGGCATCAATAGTGTTCATTGTAACAGTGGGAAATAAAGTGGAATCGAAAATCCATCAAACCAATTAGTATTACTTCTTAAATGTTGAAAAAATTTGAGAAGGTCATGGACGACTACATAAGATGTTGGATAGTAAAATAAGGCAACACGCTTATATAGTAAGACAGGCAGATCAACTGAGTCAACTCTTGTAACTTTTTTGGGGGAAATTTTAAGGAGTCCTTGAATGTGCAGGAGGTAATCATATGCGCAATTGATGACTCTCTTAAAAGCGGGAGACGTGATGAGCCAAGTACGGTCATGGCACTAGCGGATGAGTTAAGCGGAGGAAGTGACGTGATTCAGAGTAAGGAGTGAGTTCAGGAGATCGTCTGAGTGGCGACTGCCCGAGTCGCTGCGGGCCAGGCAGGGTCCAGCTATGGCAGGACAGACACGGAAATGAAAATAAGTCGATCGGCAAAACGCGCGACGTAGGTGGAGGCGTGCGCCCGTACGTGCGAGAGGCGTGTGATTCGTTCTGCGCGAGCACCTGCGTATCGTGGTGGCGATTATTGTCGGATTAGCTACGTACCAGAACTGATCGGAGTGGTGGGTGTTCTGAAAGGAGAATCGGATTTGGAGTGAAGAGCGTTTCGTGCTGATAGCATACAAGAGAAGGTGTGAGGATCCCCCCGGGTGTAACCAGTGAGACGGTTGGGTGCATGAAAGTGGTCGTGGGCATTAACTGGGACAAGAGCACAGTAGTACCATTTACACAAAGAAGAAATCTTTTTAAATAGAGGAATATGCGACTCCGGGGTTCGACAATATCAGGGAATTACTGCTATGAAAACTTGTCATCTCTATTTGATAACAAATACATTGTTTTGTCTTAAATTCTTTTAATTAATTTTAATTTAATTTAGCGGAGAATTATTTTTCCATAATTTTCAAATGCTTTGCCAGTTTTAGGAAAAACAAATTTCCTTTAAAAATCTTGACATGAATTTCGCAGAGCCAACTGCATAGATAAATAACTAAAGAAAACATCTTTCAAGATTAACACTTCTAAAAAAAATAGTATATAAACAACAATCAAGACTAGTTTATGATCGAAATTTGATCCATCTCGGTAAATCAGGGCAATGTTGTGAATTTTATATTGGAGTATCTATCGATTCCTCCAGTCATCGGCTATATAGCAGATGAAAGACAGAAGAAACCAATTAAAGAGATTTTGGATATTTTAAATTTCTATCACAGCTTCTTGAATATATAATGGTTCCTCTCATGCAGGTTTATCAATTTGCAAATCTTTTTTTATCGATAAGAACACCGATAACTTTGTAAGCCTTAAGTCGATTACATAAAGCATGGCTTAGGTTTTGTATTTCTTTGTAAATTCTACGCAGAAAAAAAATTAAAATGTTTTCATGTCAAGTTGCAATCATGGATACAAGCGTATTGTAGTTAAATGTTTTTATGTATCCATGAAAATTTTACTATGTATTGGGTGTCACTGGAAGTATAATGAATAGGAATAAACGTATCAATTGGAGTAACACCAAAAGGTTTCGAATTGAAATTTGAATATTTTACTATTTAATGACTATGTTTTTACCAGTAGTAGCAGTTCTTATTAAACGATTGGGTCTGAAGACACACCTTTTTGAGTTCATAATCATAGAAAGACGAAACCTCTGTGGGAATATATTCTATTTGTTTATTTGTATCCAAGCTGTAACATTACTTATATGCAGTATCATTTCTCGCATACATACATGGATGCTTGCAACACACGTTTGATAATTAATTAAGAGCAAGGGCACACATTAATATTCACCATCAGATTTTTCTGAAAAGGAAACGAATATCATCTACTTTGTTGTTCAAACTTATGTGGGCATATTTTCAATTCAGATTTCTTTTGGAATTCATTAACGGAATAATTTGTTATTAGGTCCACAAGATAATCATAACCTCTAAGCATGGTTTATGATGACCAATGTAATAAAATAAAGAACAAAATTAATACTAGTAAGATCAACCTTGTTTATCTAGTCGTTAGAACTGGGTTTAAACTCGCAAGTATTCATCCAGTAAGCCCAGTAAGCAACCAGTGTGGATATTTAGTTAAAGTTTTCAATATAAGCATTCGTTCATCGATTCACCAGTGACAGTATCCTCTATTTTTTATTTTCAGAGTTTTGTATTGAATTTTAAATTGAAAAATTCTATACACGGCAGTTATAAATAACGTAATAAAACAGTTTACCTCTGGCATTTTTAATTTAGCCAAAATAATTAATTAATACCTGTTAATAATAATAAAATAACAATAATGATAATATTTCATGCTGCTATACGTACATACATATAAAAAGTTAATTAATTTATTTTCATACGTAAAAACACAAATGTTTTGCAAAAAGGTGGCACGAGTGAATTTTTTTTTTTTAATAGGAAGTATTTGATGTGTGGGGGTGCCTTTTGAGATCATACTTCTTTTATTGAAATAATTAATTATTAAGTGTAATTTTATACTGTCATATTGTCGAGAGGTTGACAGAACATCGCTTAAATAATCGACAATTTTTTATTCATAATATTAATGGAAATGAAAATTCGTTGATACAAGTTATATAATTAAAAAACGTAATTAATGATTTGATTCAAGTTTATCCTTTATGAATATATATTTTAACCCCAATGATAATATAGGGTCTTTCATTAATTATTCCCATCTTTAAACTTAAATAAAGCACAGTATGTGGAGATATCATTTGTATCATTTTATTCCAATAAAAGATCTCCTTTGGTCATTATATGTTCAAATGTTCATCAAGGCTTCTCGCATAAACATTCGACATAAGAAAACCCAACACGAAGAAGTCTAAGTAAGTCAAATCGCTAAGCCTTGGTGGGCACTGCACATTGCATTTACGAGATATGGCTATGCCCGAATATAGAATGTGGCATGAACTTTGTGGGACATAGCGGTGCGTTATTGCAACTTCATGTCAGAGTGAACTAATATCGACCAAAAGAACTTAGTAATCATGAATCTACAGCGCTCGATATTAAGTCTGACAATTCTGTCTGCGACGGCGAGTTTCTGTGAGCTACTCGATATCGACAGCCTCTGATTCTGCCTGCACTCTCTCATGAATAGAGGCGATGTTTTTAGCAGAACTGGCATTCTCTCTACATATAGATCCTCAATTACTAAACCAAGGAGGTCACATAGCGAATAAGTCTTGTATGTTGTACGGAAATAAGACACGGTACGTTGCCCTTTTAATATATCCGACGAAATGCAATAAAATTGAAATGAATTAAAACATTGAGTAATTTATATGGATTTTTTAACGAATACAATCATTTAGGTTATGTTTTATATGACAATCAATATTTTTAGTATAACTTTGACAATTCGAAACGAAATATTCTTAAATCACTCTCGGCTATAATTTTACCGCCTTGAAGCAACAATAATATGAAATATGCTTACAATGTTGTTTAAATTGCTGTAAGCAACTAATTGCAAACTTCTGGAATGTAAACAGTATCCACTAACAATTAATTATTTTGGATAAGTTCTTGGAGAAAGCAAATTGACGCATTATATTACTCGACCCTTTTATTTCAAAGAGCGTAATTAAAATTTCAGGTTAAGATATTCGATTGCAAAGACCATTACGACGAAAGAGAGACCATGTGGAGAGACCATGTGAAGAAGTCAAAACTTAACTGGGTTTAAACTGGTTTGTTAAAAATTACAGAGTATTAAAATTGGAGCTTCTATAAACCTCTGGCACCAAATGCACTATCTTTACATGCTGGGATTGAAAAACAGCAAAGCTTTATTCATTGCAAGTAATATGAATAATAATTCGATTGGAAGAAATGCTAATCTTCACATTGTATTCTCAAGCACTCGTTAGTGTTTGGCACGATAATCTGATTTAATAAAGTTTATACTAATGACGCGGAAGAATTAAGGTGAGTGGTATGGTAGCAAGTTACTCCAAAATCGTTATTAAGGAATTCAAAAAACATTTCAGAGCACTATCTAAATCTTGTATGATGACATGGCCAGAGTTGCGTGTCATATTCAAGCGTATACCGATGATTGGGAGAAAAAATGCTGAAAAAGGTAATTTTTTTTTGTAATCATCCGAGATTCATGTAACGACATGGCTATTTTAGCTTCTGATCTAGTTTTAATTCTATTGCCGGCCCTCAATCCTGATATACTATCATAGAATCAGTAACAAGAGGCGCTTATTTAACAGCAAGACTAGCAATTGAAGTTACTCTTAGTTTTTAATGTAATCATTGGCGAAAGGTTCCTCTAGCTAAGCTAATAAATAATCCTGATAAGTCTTGATAATAATTCGAATAATTAACCCATTAGTGGCATAGCAGTCATATCAGAAAATTTATCAGACTTGGAAATTTCGCATTTGGAATAGTATTGACGTTTTGATAAAAACTCATGCTTAATACTGGACTGTAAACTGTATAATATAATACATACACCATTAAGGAAATTCAATGAACTTATGAACGATTGCAGCAGCACCTCTAACTCTAACTCTAACATAATTAAAGATATCAACGTGCCAACAGTCAGAACTATGATGCTGATGTTAAATGGGTCTCAGAAATTTATTTTTAGTTTATAAGATTTACATCATCCAACAGGTTAATTAATTATGGCCATTTTGTTGAAACTGTATCTGTAGAATTGTAAGAATATATTCTTTGATTAAACTGGCTATTATCTTTGACTCTATTTTCTTATCGAAAAATCTTCTTTAGCGGTGATGCCAATTTCTGGATGAAAGGATGAATT
>QOCX01005951.1:0-12034 GCA_005959815.1 Sarcophaga bullata | reverse complement strand
TTAAGTGTAAATTGTATGAACAGATATTGTAATGTTTGTTAATTTATTTGTTTATAATAAATATTTATTTGATGTATTTGTCATACTCACTCACTCACTCATTCACTCACTCACTTACTCATACACTCACGCACTCATACATTCATTCATACATTTATTCATTCATTTATTTACTCAGTCAATCGTACATCCTTCTTGTAAAATGAATTTTGAACACATAAAATATTATTGTGTTTTATATTCTGTAATATTATGGATTTACACATACATACATAAATATGATATACATATGTATGAAGTGTGTATGTGTATGTATATGCACGTACACATATATGTTGTTTGTACACATATATTCACATTCAAGCATACACGTAAATATGATGGCGAATAGAGAAATGCCGAGAATATTTTGTGTTTAACATGAATGTTTTCACAGTAAATGTCATACTTGGATGCTCCATTAACTCGTGTCAAATGTGCTTAGATTTCAAAACCAATATTATGGTTCTCAATATGAGTCTTAAAAGCTGTCAACTGTTCAATACAAATGTAAACAGTAACATTTCATACGTAAACACAAATGCATATTCAAACACACGCCACTCCAGTCGTATAAATATTGGCTACATATTATGTACTATTAAGTACCTACACATGTTCGAACAAATATTTGTGTTCCCACTACAGTGGCATTCAAAATAAAACGTACATTTTTCTATTTTTTAATTTGCATTGGATTTTTAATAACCAAAGTATAGTTTACAATACTCTAACGGATTTAATGGAAAAACTTTCATTTATTGATGATTAATGTCTATGTAAGGCTTACATGTTTTCATTTAGCCGCAATTATATCTCTTTGGACCATTATTACAACTTGTGATTAAGGTTGGGTTTAGGAAAAGTTAGCTTTAGCTAAAGTGAACTTTCAAGTCACCTAAAACTGTTTTTCGTTATTACAACCTAATGATAAAATAAAGTTAAGTTTTTTAAAAATATGGCAGTTCTGGAGCAATGTCGATAACACTGCTCAATTAAACAAGTTTTTTTTAAAAGCAGCTGCAACTACTGGCTTCTTTTTTTGTTACCCATTTTGTTTATATTTGAAGTTGCCAGATTGAAAATAATAATAATATGGCAAGTTGAAACATAAAGTTAACGTTAAAAGTTAAAGGTAGGAAGATCCTCACTTCTACCTTATTGTCCACTTATAATAATGAAATATAATTTATTTGCCTGTTAAAATCCTACCTTTAACTAACAGCAAGTTGTAATAATGGCCATTAGACCTGTAACACATCATTATATAGATGAGGTTTGATAGGGCTCCGCCCTCCTTCAAAAGGAAAGTGTTCTACTTAGATCATTAGTTAGATCCATTGTGATACCACATTCAACATTCAGCATTCAACAAAAGAACAATCCCGAGTCCACAATAAATCTTACTCTGCAGTGATCTTTATATTCGAAGAGCTCGATCTAGTATGTCAGAAGGTGAGAGGTGAGAAATTTCAGCCTTTAATGCAAGAGCATATCCAGCAGACTCACACCTCCTGCAAAAATCATTTTGGCGGAATGCAAGTCTTTCAGTACGATTACCAAAAGGACAGTGGCCCCTTAAGCATCGCTATTATATGATGGATATCCAGCGCGACATAGTGAGCGGTTCTACCTTACACGTCTTGTAGAGTCTAACAACTATTCCACGTACCCTTCATGGCCAACCGATACTTACATCTTCCTCTGAAATGAGTGGACCATATTCAATTTAATTAATGCAATAGGAATACCCTATAACCTGTACTATGCAAAGAATCGAGCTTGTGTTAGGTTCAACTAGCTAATCAGCATGCAATTTCCGACAATCTCCTTATATACCCCGAACCCATATAAGAGTGCACTTTGAATGATTCGAATTGTCTCTGAGAAATTCTCGACCATTCATTGGTCAAGGCAGACGTTCAATACGTTCATTAGGAGTTCATATAAGACTGGCTGTCCGAGTAAATCAGAGATTTGCAAAGAAATCCTGCCATGTCACGTAGTCGCCGTATCCAGTAAGTAGGGTGTTGGCTTTAAAACATATTTCGTCGGCGACTTTCTCTCAGCAGATTTTGTGGTAAAATTCTGAGAGTACATAAAATTACCATGATAAAGTTTCTCAAAAAAGCTGTCGTTCAGAATCAAACAAGCACGCGTGCTATAAAATTACACTCATAACACAAGTTCTCTGAGAACGCTAGGTCGTGAATCCTGCGACTGAAGGATTGTATAGACCAATGATGTACGGTTTATACTGTACGTAATCTTGCCATCCAATTAGAATACTGTGCAGTGGTCAGGCAGCGTTTAATAATTTTAATATCGGAGCTAAAAGTACAATATACCTAACAGTCCACCCTATCATGCATCTTTGACCTGTCGAGAAACTCAAGGATTCCATTGGAAACCTCCTTTGTTTTATACCGTAGACAACTAGCAAAGTCATGAGATATCGTATAACCAACGTGTCTATGTCTGCCAAAATGGCAATTTGTCAGTCCACGTTGGAGCAGCAATTTAGCCTGAATTGAGTTTTAGCACGGTCTTTCCAATAAATTACGAGTCCCTTTTCTAAATACATGCGCACCTGACTTTTGAACACTGATGTGTTTGATCGTTCGTAACGACAAAGTGTCTGTTACTTACAATTCATATTGCAAATTGAATCTTCGTTTTTGTGAAAATAATACAATTTTTAATTTAGAGGTAAAAATCATTTCAATCAAAGTATTGGTCACTGCTATCTACACAATTTTTTTCATCTTTCAGACAATTTTTGAATTCCACGGCTATAAAACTGGTTGTCTTTTGAACCAACACCAATGTAGTAATCCAATTTTCGACTTCCTCGTACGGATCGAGTGCTGCTCAGCTAAGGAATGTTCTATCGATGAAAAATACAGTAGTCGGAAGGTGGCAAATCTGAGAATATGGCAGTGGGGAAGTAACTCCAAACTTAATGCTTTGATTGTGTCTTTAATCAATTTTACTTATTGTGGGTGCAAACTGTCATGTTGCTAATCTGCCTTGCCGTGTCTTGTGGCCCATTCTATTGGTTTTTCGATCAATGCATGATCAAGTTGATTATTTGCTGTCGCTAGCGAACTAACCAGGTTGCATGGTACACCAACACCTTTCTGGTGCGTTTCAGAAAATATAAGTTCGCTTTCGTCCGATTCAGTTTGATTTTATAGCCGAAGTTGATGGATGATTGAAAAATCATTATTTAATTGATTTAATGTATATGAATAATTTGGCAGATGTCAACGTCAACTACAAAAAAAAATGCTCCTTATCGGCCATTTATAACTTGACGTATCAGGTACCGGTACACCTGGTGGATTATTTTTTAGTGTGTTTCATTTATAAAATGGAACTTTTCTTTCAAATTTTCCAAATTTTTGCTGGATCTTTAGTGTTTAACGGCGAATTACAAATTTCGCGTTTGACGGAAACAGAAGCTTTTTTCTTTAAATCAAACAAGTTTGGAGAGTTCAATATAAATACGAGTTAATATATAAATTTTTTTTGATCTTACTATTCGAACGAAAATATATTTGCAACTTACGGCATGTCGTTATCGTTATAATTTTAATTGAGTTGTTACGCGGATTGGTTACTCCGTACCAAGTGTGCGTTAAGTATTATACGATAGGTGCGCTGTATCTACAGTTTGACATTGAAGTCCGAACAAAAAAAATTCGTCATGACAATTAATTTCTTTCAGTCATTTCTTGTTAAGTAGACCCTCGTCTGAATATGGGAATCAACAAAATAATATATTCTCCAACGTTTATACGAAAAGACATTCTGTTTCTTTCTTCTAGAATAAAGATATGTTTTTCTATATTTGCGAAGCGTAAAACAGTCGTCCAATTCTCTTTAAAAATTTTCATTTAACCCCGCAGAAAAAATAAGAAATAAATTAAGAATCTCGATTAATGAAAGTTTTACATACCACTAGCTACATACTAAATAAGCATTCACGTAAACATTTCGCGCTGTTTGGTATTTGCTTTTAATATAATCTTTTAGTTGCCACTGTATACCTATGTATGTATGTTACATACATATGTATGATATTGATATAATCACAAGTCGTCATGAACTTTGTTTTATAATACGTGATACATACAGATTTATAGGGCATTAAATTGGATATTGCAGGGTATTGTATTTGCTTATTAACCTAACATCATCATTATCGCTTTAAATATATTCAGTATTCTCTCCTGTCACTTACCCCTCGTCAATTAAAATGTCTTCTTGTCAGGGTACCCTGTCTTTTTGTTCATTCAGATGCTCATTTTGAATCTTGTTAGGTTCCGATAAACAAGAAGTTTTTTCGTTTGTTCCGATACATGAGAATAATTTAAGTCTATAAGCAATACTTTTTTTTAATTTTATTTGTTGTAATAAAGTCCGCAATATGAAAGAGTTTATTTATGAATGTTATGACTTTAAGCAGAATGCTTTTTTCTTGTAAATAAAAAGAAGAGAAAACCGAAGAGTTACAAAATGAAATAACTTTAGATCTAATTGCGCGCTTATAAAATATTTTCTTTTTTAAATAATTTTAATTTTGCTAGTTACAGCAATTTTAATCATAATTAAGAAGGTGGAGTTCCTCCCTGTGATCTCAAAAATTTGTTAACAATTTAACAGTCCGCCATTCTCCATTTGACGATGGTAACACAAACTTTTGTTAACACACACTCTGTTGATTTTAATAAACTATTTTGATTTTATTTGCTTTTGCTTTGACTTAGAAAAATATAAGAGTCTGTTTAACTCTTTTGTCCAAGAGATCTTACTGAATTATCACATATGTTTAGAATAGTATGCCCAAATGGATGTAATGAGCTTACATGATTTGCAATAGGGCACTATTCAGCAACGATCTTTCATATAGACCAATCACCCAAGCAACTCCACATAGAATGTAAATGAAGCAAGTTGTTGATGGTTATTGTTATGCCTTCAACGTTTATTGGAAGAAATCAACTGGAGTAACCGGGTAATGGTCCGTTGAATCAAAGTTGGCGTAAGAACTTATTTGAATCGACAGCAAATGTAGCTCCCTATGAGTAATGCATTATTTCGGCAACCTTTTTCACTAAACTCTGCATTGGCTGTGAGATGTATGCGCATCTTTTCATCGTGCCTTATTGTTTGCCACTGAAGGAAAGAATAAAGTAATAATACCCCATTGGAATCTGCTAAAGTAGTTGTTGACGTTTAAAACGGTTAAAATATGAGCTCGTAGCTTTGCAAATAAAAATTACAAATATATAAAGTTGTGTTTAATTTTATAATTAAATCCTTTATTAATCGCACAATTTTGTGTGCCACTGTTAACAACTGATTCTAACAGCAACAATTGCATTATTTGTTTATTCATTCGCCTTCTACGATACACATAAAATTATCTACCACAATTTGTTCTGTAGATCTTTGTTAACGAGATCTTCAAACCAGATTGGTTACCTTCACCTCAACGCGTCTTCACGGCAAAGACTGCTGAACTTTGCATGGCCTTGCCATGCCTTCACATAATACGCGACGTAAACACGTCTGATGAAATTTCTGTAGGCCGAGGTTTCCGTCTTTTGCCTTCACGGAGATACTAATGAAGTGTAAACATGTTGTTTGTTGTTGTAAACACTTTGTTGACATTCATACATGCTTTCTTCTTTGTTGTTTTTTGTATCTTGTGTTCGTTCGTCCCTTCAGCGGTTGTTGTTGATTTGCTGTTTATCCCTTTTTTCGTTACATTGATGTTGTTGTTTTTATTTTCTTCATTTGTAAATCAGGCAAACAAGTCCGTTGTTTTTGTTTTTGTAGCTTTTGTTTAACATTTTAATGTTAAACGATGTTACCCATTCTTCATTTTCCGTAACAGTATCGAACAACGAAGACCGTGCAAAATTGGACTAGACCATCGGTTTGACTCAGCTAACCAAATTTGACAACATCTTTATGGTACTATGAGTACCAATTATGATTTTCTGTATCCGTTCTGGAACAAAAAAGACGAGCAGCAGTATAAAAAAGGAAAGGATTTTTTTTAAAATTTCAACGCATGAGTCATTAACCCTACTTGAGGATACCCAACTTTTTCCAGACTGAAGAATTTTAAATAAAAAGTTTTTTGTAAAATGTTTAATACGCTTCCCATATAATTACTGAAATAAAGTTTCTTTTTATTTTAAAATCTCATTCTAGCTTATATTTGGGTCCAAATGGTTTAAAACGCATACGGATTATACGATCTGATTGTATGAGATTTCATTGCGAGCCAACTTAGACCTAATTTCTGAGCAGGTTCAATTTGTTTTTGCTATGTACACATGTATGTGATAGTTATTATGGATTACAACTCTGTGGGTATACAGTCTATAGTTTGAGTGGTGATATCATTGAATTAAAAAGGCTCTCTTTCGTTCTACGTGCTATAAAAGAAGATTTGCTCTTTAGACTTCATTTATTTCTATTTAAGGCCATCCAGTTTTTCTTTACTGTGCTTCTCAATTGTTAGAATGAGTCAACATCTGCAATGATTTAGTTTTATATGACTACCTGTCGGTATAATCCTGTATCAGTCTTCATACTTAATTAATACAAGTATTCTAAATTTTCTTTAGTTTGGTCTAGGAGAGTAAGTAATCGTTATGTTAAGTAATCGTTTGTTAATCACGATATGCAGCGGAATAGTCTGCAATTAATACTATTTGCTAAGCACCTTATTGAACAATGGATTATTCATTTATACGCATTTATCACTTTTGCGTGTTAGTTTACGAAAAATTTGATTTAATAAACGAAAGTGTGTGTGAAGATTTTGTCAGTCTGGCCATTTATTACTTTGAATATTTATATGTCACTCTCGCTTATTCTTAGTTAAGACATGTTAACCAAGGTCAACATGTTTCCACAGAAATTTTTTCATAATTAGTGCTGTTGATATTTGAATATCATGTGATCTTATTGTAATGCTGCGATTTAAGCTCTTGCGACGTGATTAAAGAATTAGTTTTGAAAAACATTTCAGCATCGATCTGGACTTCTTGGGAGATTTATTTATTTGCTAGACTTGTCAAGTCACTCGTGTCACTTTACGTGCAGGTTGAAACACTAATATCCATTAAATAGCAGCTTTACTAATGAGGTGTATACATGAATTAATGGTTGCTATGATTTCCTCCTTAATGTCTGGTCAAATCTCCAAAATTACTGGCAGGAGTAGCTAATCAATTTTGTACATTTTGTTTAGTGTTTAGCACACTGAGAAATATGATATTAAAAATATGGACCAATCGATGAATGTGATGGATAATGTAAGTGGAATACAGAATCGTTTGTTATAAAATGGAAGCAAATTTTACTACGTAAAATAAATTCTAATATTAAAACTAGGAATAGAGTCTTTCAGCTCCCAGAGTAGACGTTCACAATGGCCGCTTTCTTTCTATGAAAAAGATTTACGAGCAACCATTAAGATTTTAAAATGGCGTTACTGTTACCAAATTCATAAAGAACACAACAACTGCAATAAATATTGAAATCGAACCTTCACGAACTTCTCATAATGCGTAAAATGGGTCCAATTATTTCTGCCTTTTGAATTTTTGTTTAAGTAACATTAAGGACATAATTCTCTCTCACTCTTTATATCGCATTAATGTGTTACTGAGGTTACATTAAAATTATCGAGTATTAAAAAATTATCGAACTTAGGAACTTTAATTCTATGTTTCGAATTCTCTAGAAAAAAAATTTGATTTTTTGAGGATGGCGACCAATAAAAACACATATCTTCATAGTTTATTTAAAAACAAGTTAAAACATTTTTATTGAATACCATAACAATCATTACAATTTTATTTGATTATTTTTTTTAAATAGAAATGTTAAAATTTCAAAATTTTCAATTAAATAAATATTAAATGAACTGGGTTTGCAGAAATATACTCAAAAGAGTTGCTTTTATGTTGAGCTCTGTACTCTTTTCAAACAAAGCAATCGAAATTTAACAAATTTTAAAGGTATAACCATCATTAATGTGAAAAAAGTTTAAGCTAAGCATCTGTTGACAATCCGTAGTTATGTTACCAGGGATGGGAAGTGTGGACAGTCGATATAAAAGAATAATATCTACTTTTGCGTTCGTAAGTGGCATGTTTAAATCAATCACACCGAATAATTTAGAGAAAATTCGAACGATTAGAGACAACTTCAAGCTCAGCGAACCAACATTTATTATGAAAACATTGCGTGTGAGTAATGCTTAGACTTTTTTTTTTTGAACAAAACGAGTTAACAAATATTTTTGTTTAGGTTAGGTAACTTCCATTCTTGATATCCATAATAGTAAAAACATATGATTTTCGACAATCAAATAATACGCAAATCTTCATCGTTGGGCCAGTACAAAAGCGAGGTGAGGGAATAAAATCCTAGATGGAGGACAAGAATTCCCAAATTTGGTAGCAGATCCCATTATTTATAATTCTCAAGGAGTAACCCGTCCATACATTGTCAATATTTACATGAGAAATAAATCTTCTACACAGAATTGATCATTCATGTAAACAAAAAAAAAAGTCAACAGCATGTTTTCAAGTGAGAACTTAAAGAGGTTTGCGTACTAGGAGTTGAACGACTTTTAGTATTACAAATATTCACAATGAATGAACAAATATAAGCGGCTACAAACGTAGAAAAGTGCAAAACATATATGTAATACAGGAACTTTGCAATTGTGTGCACTTGCAACAACTGACTTTTGAAGTTGGGTTAAGCACGGAATGAACGCGAAAAACTTAATCGTTGGTATTAAAAAAGTCTCAACTCCAATCATGATTTTAGGATTCTTCATTGTATACATTTTGAGAACACTTTTTCAATTAGTCCTTCTTTTGATTTCTGTGAATATTACAACTCCTCAAATTGAAATTATACCATCATCATCATTAGATAATGGACAGTTAAGAACATTTTTTTGAAACTTCAGGCTTGACAGGTTAATTTTGCATTGCATAATTCAGTAGCTTCAAACATTAATGTATTTTTACGGGTTTGTGCTGAAGTCTCCATCTGAGAAATATAATGCACCATCCAAATCAAACTATAATTTCATGGAAATCGTTCTTCTTGTTCGTTCGAGACGCAAGAACCTATTGATGAAATGGTATTTTCATTGAAGAAATGTAAATAAATTCACACATTTTGCATGGAAAACATGAGTCTGTTTCCATAAAAACCTTTCCAATGAAAGTGCAGTTTTGTAAATCGAATGCGTGAGTAGGACATCAGAAAGCATCAGAAGCTTTGAATGAATGATTCTTGCCGAAATTTCTTCTTCGTACCTACAAGTTTCTATTCACATTTTGGACTAACCAACCGATCAACCTCTTTCTATTTTATTTGTTTTTGTGAGACTGTATAACAGTTTTCGTATATGAATTTTACACAGTAACATTCGTGCACTGTAACATTCAACTGAAACAAACAGCTTTAGTTGTGCTCCACTGTTTGTTCACTCACTTGCTTTCTTAAACGGTCATTGGAACCCTTTGGTCAGGATTACAATGTAGCAACCCACCTCACCCATGTTATGCGCATTCGTTTTACAGATGAGTGAAGTGACCAACAATTTAAAGTCGACTCCGAACAACTGATTTTTAAGAAACTTTCCATAGAAATTTTACTTACTCCAAGAGTGTGTGAACAGCGGTTTAAGCCATGGCAACAAATCTCTTTATTAGACGACTGCGACTTCAATACAACGTTACTTGCTACATTTTTAGTATTAATGTGTTCCTTCTTAGTTAAAGAATGCGATTCCTATCTCAAAATGAAAAGCTGAATAATTTCTAAATTGTGGATTTATTTAAATGCTTGAATGCTAATTAACGATATTGCAACGCATATCATTTCTAAGTGATTATTTTCTATGATAGAATAACCCAGTGAGTTTATAATTAAAAATCTCACTTTAAATTCTTTGTTTTAAACAATATTCAGATGTGCTGGCATACATCATGAACATACTCATATCATATGAACATTCTGTATCTTCATATCTTCGAAAATTATGTGAATGCATGTACCATAGAATACATTTATCTATTTTTGCGTTGCTTCATTGTATTATCTGTGTAAATTTTAGCCTAGTATATAAATTCAAGCGGAATAATACTGTGTTTTCTCCAAAAGATACAAAAAAAAAACTGTAAACTTACTGCTAGAGGCCAAGTTAAATATGAAAGTCGCGAGAAAAAAATCATACTACAATATGTACCAATACTCGTAACATACTTCGTACATAACTCGTCATATGTATGTATGTAAGCGCATAAGCAGAGCAACTAAATGTTTTGTTAAATATTACTACGATAGGTAAAAAAAAGTTGAAACATTTAAGTTTTGAAAGCGCCAATCAGTGTGTCTAAGATATCAAGTTTGAGTCTAATTTTGAGAAGTGTTTCACATGTTTTGGTAGGATATTTTTCGTTAGTTTGGCTTATGTGAAAAAATATAAATTATACTTGAACATCTCAAAACATTGGTTAAAATTCCCACGTGTTAATCTTCGGGAATAATGAAAGTGGGATATTCCATGTCATATAGATATAATTGCGTTCGGTGTATAAACTTGGAATTCATGGAACATTAATCGAAAAATTTGCATAAAATATCTTGCATATTTGGTTTGGTTGATAAGTGGAAAGCGGAGAATTAAAACAAGGGTTAGGTTAAGTTTAGGTAAGGAGCCAGGCCCCTTGAAGGGAAGGGGTCTCACTTAGGCCTGAAATTGAGGCACATGGTTCTCAGGTGAAACTACCCCAAGCCTAAATCAATATTGTTATTACAGCAATCTTCCATATTAGATGAGCTCGATCGGAGTTCAGAAAGTAAGAGAATCAAAGATCTCGTCGCTTTTATGATAGAAGCCAGGAGGACAGAACATTGAAGTGAAGAAACTCTCTTCCTCCTCCCTTAGGCTTACGGTAATGGCCATAGCATTTAGGCAACAAAGGCTGTCTAGCAGGGAAGTTTCCCTTCCAAAATAAGTGGGCAATAACCAACTTAACTAAGTTATCGGATGTACCTAAGGCCCTAAGCCCGAAAAATTAATAGCACGTCCGTTAGACCAGATTGTGTCAGGCAGAATTTAACTGCATTGAGTCCTTACTGCCACCAACTCAGCCCCTGCCCTATATAGAGGTCAGATGGGAGCCAATTGAGCATAGGAACCATAATGCCTTGGTTTGTATGAAACAGAGTCCTCTGGGGATCAGAACTGCTGACTGCTTGCGTAAATTTTTCAAGATTGAATGCAAACTTTTATTAACAATATCGAGAACTTATTAACGTTTTGAAAAACCTTATATATTTTCAAAACAATTCTACAAAAATTTGATGTTTCATGCGAAAAGATTTATTTAGTTACTGGCGAATTATAAGCCGTTTATTGGATTTCAACATGCCTTAACAATCCAGGACGCTGTTTGCTAGTTGCACCTGTCGCGAGTTGACCCAATCATTTCTTCCCGTCGATGTTGAGCACCAATTAAGCTGATCGGCTTTGATGCGGATTGATGGCTCAGGTTTTCCAATGCTCACGCATAAGTAACGCCAGAAGACGCAGCACAACGAGGCGGGGGTGGCCGAGGTCTCTTACTAACCGACAACTCCATCAAATTCGTACTGTTTCAAATGGCAGCCCGTGTAATAAATTCGCATGTTGATATAGTCCTGTTTTTGCATCATTCTCCGAACCATTGCATGACATTTCATGAGGCTATCCGCCAATTAGACTGAAGCTCCTACCGTACATTCCAGATGCCAATTCTTAAATCATAGCATTAGACACGCCGTGGTCGTCAACTATTGTGGTGATCTTGTTAGAGGCTTGTGTTCTAGCTTTCATTAGAGAAAAGTTCTTACGTGATGGGTTCCAAGCTCTACGCACATACCAATTTTAAAG
>QOCX01005950.1:0-12035 GCA_005959815.1 Sarcophaga bullata | reverse complement strand
CAATAATAAAGGGAAAAATAAGGAAAATTACTTTAAAAATATAGAAATACTAGAGTTTGAAACCGCTGTAGTTTAGTAAGTAGTGTGTTGGCCACGGTTCACACCGTAGCTCAGACATCTCCAACAAAACGAAATTTGAATATTTCATCGGCGAGTGTCTCTCATCAATTTTCTGGCAAAAACTCTGAGTGTTGAAATAAAATTGCCATGAAAAGTATCTCAAAAAAATCTGTCGTTCAGAGTCGAGTTTAAACTGTAGGTACCGTTACTCATGTATAAAATTAACACACACAACATAAGTGGTGTAAGAAGCTAATCCTGACTGAAGGGTTGTAATGGCTGACTGAAGGTTTGATGCATATTTAACTCAGTTTAACAGTCTAATAACACTTACTAAACCACCGTAGTCTAGCTAGTAGTGAGTTGGCTGATTTGACAAGAGGCCCCGGTTTAAACCCCAGCTCAGACATCTCCAACAAAACGAAATTTTAATATTTCTTCGGTGACTTCTTCTCGCCAATTTCTGGCAAAAACTCTGAGTGCGAAATAAAATTGCCATGAAAAAGTTCCTTAAAAATCTGGCATTCGGAGACAACTTTTAAACTGTAAGTCCCTCCGTCATGTATAAAAATTAACACACACAACATAATTGGTGTGAGAAGCTAGGTTGTAATCATAGCTGAAGTGTTGTAATAGCCAATTATGTATGTAGGCATGTAAACCAAAATTTATTTCCCGTCTGATCACATTCATCACCAGTCAACCTTTCAAAATCAACTCAAAAAGTTAAATTCAAAAATTCCCTTAAAACGGTTCAAGAAGTTGTTTAAACACAAAAGCCTACTTTCGACTTGTACTATATGCCATACGCCATTGTACGAAAATCTTTTCCTTTCTTACTCATATCTTAATATACCCCAAACAACCATTAAGTCAAAAAACTTGCCATTAAACCACCAAAACACAGAAAAAAAAAGGAAGGAACAATCAAGAAAATAATGAACAAAAACAAACAGCATAGCTAACAAATAACAACAACATTATAATTAATGGTAGCATTAATGGTCAATATCAAAGGAAAGACCAAGAAAAATATCCCCCACCCCTCCCTTTTACTCAGCAAAAAAAAATTAGAACATACTTTGCATCGCGTTTTGCTATTCAAATCGAACAACCAGCCTAAACACAATAACAATTAAGAACCAGTGAACGCACCATTAACCGGTTTTTTTTGTGTTTGTTGTTATTTGAATTGGGATTTCTTTCTATTTCTTCCATTGAGTGCGAATGTGCTGAAGAATTTATAAAAAATTAATGATGAAGTGTATGCAGAAGTAGTGAGAATTGACTTCATAAGAGTGTGTTACAAGGATAAAAGAGAATTATTTACTGTTCTAGGCATGTGTCATGAGTGTTTTAGTGTTGAAACCGTCTCTGGCTCCTCTCGTCTAGAGAAATTATACATTATGACTCAGAATTTTTTCGTCTCTTTTTTTATTACAAACAAATAAAAAGCTGGGTTAGGTATGTATAGTATAGAGGTGTGAGGTAAGACTTGTTTTTTTATAAGATGTTACACTTTTTAGTTTAGCTGTTATTGTTTTGTTTTATTTTTTCTGTTTACAATTGTTTGTTTATTGTAGCAATGAGGCTATTAGAACGGCCTTATGGCTATAACAACACTCTGTTGAAGACGACGTACATTATATTGCAGACATTTGCAAGATGAAAGTTTCTTTTGTGATTTCACTGTAACTACGTATTGAATTATGTGTTATGAGAAAATGTATTGAAAATTTTTTGTACAGGTGCGATAACAGTATAAGAGCAGCATTAATCAGCAAGTATTCTAGGTTTTCATTTACGCAATCTATGCCAGTTTTTATCTAAGCAAATGGATTTTTACAGGGTTTGGAAGCACAAAAAACAAAAGATATTGGCCCAGAAGTACAGGTAGGGTATCCCTGTACTGTAAAAGTATGTCCGAATTTATTAGTTTATTTTATAGCTCTAGCTGTGTAGCTGTTTATTGTGTGATTGCTTAACAGCTAATCGCAGTTGGGGTATGAAAAATACTTGTTTGACTCAGGCAGTCTGATTTGTGAGGCCTGTTCACAGTGATAAAAGAAATCTAATCGAAGCGTAAATTTCGATATACGCTTAGAGCTTTTAGATTACGATCTAGGTTCTCACACAACTTTTGGTTTGAGTTTTAATTTATACATCAATGGCGGGACCTACAGTTTAAAGTCGATTCCGAACGACAGATTTTTTGTGAAGCTGTTTCATGGCAATTTTTATTTTCACTGAGAGGCCAAAGGAATATTTTTTCGTATTTCGTTTTGAAGGAGTTATCTGACCTGGGGTTTGAATCGGGTCCTCACGTCTTCTAGTCTACGGCTCATGCTAAGGTTATTACGGTGATAAAAGAAAGAAGTCGACGTATTTCCACAGAACGTTGCCAAAGCATTTATTTGTCTTGACCACCAACGATACCAACTAAAATGATGTTTAATCTGGAAATCAATCGTAGAATATCTCTTGACAGAAAGCACTCTTATGGGAAGTGAGTAGAAAAGATCTCTTTCATGAGAAGAAGCTAATGAATCACATACTACTCATCTCTCCTGTGGTCAAACTATTTAGAAGAGATGAAACTGCCTTGGGCCATATTCGGATGGATGTTATGCAGCTCATTCACACTCAACTAACTTAGCCATGTTGTTTTCATAGAGGAAATATTCCAGTTGATGCAGTTATCTACATACATAATTAACCATTACAACCCTTCAGTCAGGATTACGGACTAGCTTCTCACGCCACATATGTAGTGTGTGTTAATTTTATACATGAGTGGCGGGTCTCCGACAGATTTTTGACGCAGTTATCCTCTGATTTTATTTGAAAAGACGATTTTGATTGAATGTGACCCCAACTGGTGTAGAAGTAAGTGCCAGGGCAGACCGAAATCCGACAGTTAAGTCTACTCGTCTTAACATCTAAAATAGTTGTTATAGGGCAAGCAAAGTTAGTGTGCTTTAAAGAATTCGACTTCTAGACAAAAATTTTTTTTTAATAAGAAAGAACATCGACTTGGTTTAACGGTTTATTTTTTGTTTATTTTTCGAACCTGGGCTACTCAACTTATAGACAAGGGTTTTGACCCGCTACACCATGCGGCTGCCTGTATAATCCAAGTAAGATATGCTTATCTAGGCTTATTGTATGAATTTGCAACAAAATTTCATAAATTTAATGACTGCTGTGACTCCTTTATAACCTCAAATAAAATGTGCGAATGAATGGATGCATGGCCAGCTCACACATTCCAATGGTTTTTTTTTGTGTTCGAAGAATACTCGGTTATGGTATGATGGTGATTATGGTTATTCAAGCATACGCTGAAATTTATTTTCTTATTGTTAATAATAAAGAAACATGACACTTTCAGACGAAAACAAAAACAAAATTTCGAATTATTAACCCCAAAACCAAGGTTCGAAGAAGAAGAAGAAAGTTTTTTTTTCCTTTTTCCTGAGACTCTCTAGGGAGCATGATTGTTATGAAAATATTCGCCACGAAAAACAAAAGCAGCAACATCTCGAAATCAAAAAAATTATTAATTGAATTGAGTTGTGAGTCAATAATTAATTAAACTTAAGGCCCTGTTCAACGTCTGTCGTTGAATACAACACAATGGACACAAATACCAGCATAATTTCATTGGGTATTGGCGTTTACCAGCAACAACAACGCAAAACAATTTAAATAATGACAAATAATGAACTGGGATGGGGATAAAAGTTTAAATGAGGTTAAAATTGTTATGTAGCTATCAGAGCGAAAGATAGAGAGGAGGAAAGACGAGAGAGAGAGAGTTAGAGAATTTTTATTAAGATGTCTACTCCAGCAAGGATAACAGGCATTTTGGAATTGTTAACTCTCCTGATAAGAATGCTAAATTAACCACTTTGTTCATGAAAATAAGCAAGGAAATGAAATCTAATGAAATGGAAACAAGAGAAAGAAAAAATCTTCTAAATTACATTGATTTTGTTGTAAGAATTTCTATCAGGCTTTCAATAATTTATTTCCTTCTTTCTTTTGTTTTCTTCCATTTTTATTACTCTATGGTCTACCTTCATACTTTTTTTTTTTTTTGCTATTTCAGGTACGAAGCGTACCCAGCAACCAGCAGCAACAAACTGCATCGAATTTACAAGAGACTCGTTCGTATTGCACCAGTGAGCCCAGGCTTAGCGAAACGGAAACACCACCACAAAGAGAGAAAACTTTCACAAAGAAGACCACAACAGCAACAACAACACCGTAAGTTTACGAAATATTCTTATCAACATAGCCAATCTTTACTGGTGAAATTTTTTTTGATTTTTCTCTCTACGTGTTCAAACTGCAGAACTGCTGGTGGTTTTGTAAATGGTCAGAAAAGGAAAGATAGAAGGAATGTGTGTGGTGCAAATTGTGAAATAGTTTCACTTACACTAACAACTGCAAACTATTTAACGTTTGCGGCAACATTGTGTCAAGTACCATAGAAACTTGCAATTTGCTGTTCTTTGCGAAAAAAATTAATGAAGATGTTGTTGCTGCCAGAATTAGAAAGGTTTTTGGCAGCATTAATGGTAATTGAAATATTTTTGGTTAAAATGGTTGATGGTTTTTTTAAAATATACTTCTCTCCCCTTCCCCTCAGATATTAATTCAAAGGTATTCTAAAAAATGTTTTGAACGTAACAACTTAAAGCATTAAAACAGGCTATAACACTAGCAGGATAATGAATAATGAAGGCTTTTAGACCCTTTATCCTTTACATTACATGTTACAGAACTAGAAAATACATATTTACAGGCCAATTTAATTCCTTTGTTCTTTTATCTCCTCTCCTAAGCGATTCAGTTTCTTCAGACAGTCTTATACCATCTGCGATCTAACCACATAAGAGCCGAGTACTCGAGATGATGGCCTAACTGTCAGATAGTGTTTCCACGTCCTTGTTTTTGTACCTCCTATTCAATTTGAATTGAGCACATCTTTCATAGGTTTCGACTTAGAAGATAACCACTAGTTTCCCCCATTACACATCTCTCATAGCCCTCTACTTGGCAGATACCCACTAGTTTCTCCCTTTAGCACATCTCTTATAGGTTTCCACTTGGATTATACCCACTGGTTTACCGCATGGATCGGAATATTTCATTCTGGAACCAAAAAACTCCAGCTTCTGTTTCAAGTTCCCTTGTGAACTCCTCTGTATACCCTCAAAATATTCTCTCTTTTAAAAGAGTATTCAGTTTCCAGGTTACTCCATTCATTTTAGTAACTAAGTCTCGTTGCAAAGCATTTCCAAAAGTCATAGAGTCTACTGGTTTCTGTTCAGGAGACTGTTTAGAAGGAAACCCTGATATTCCAAATTAATTTCATATTGTCTGCCGCCAACCTAACCATAGGCCCCTGTATTGTCTACACTTTTTTTTCTCCAGCCAACAATGGACTCACTGCCATGTACAGCGGACTTTAATCTAAAAGAACCTCCAGCTTTGCTGTAGGACAAGTTTTCGTTTTCACTGTTATGCCACTACGCTCTAGTCTCTGTATCTTATCTAACTTCATTTGAATTATTTTCAAATCTGTTCCATCTTCCCATAAAATTACCCCTTTGGTCACTACTGGTCTGACTATCATGGTACACATCCAGAAGAGAATTTCTGGGTTGCATGGAAATTCGTGGAATTCTGAGAATTCCCTGTAACCCTACTGCATGCCATTATAGCATGCCCGGCCTTTCCTGTATTGCTCGCTATATAAGCCCCTCATGTATATTTACTTTCCAGTGTTATTCCCCGATATTTGACCAATATTTTCTCTGATATTATCTCTAATAGGTCTGGAATATTGTTCCATTTGGAGAGATTTCTTTTTCTTGTAAATGGTAGTACCTAGATCATGCCTAGGTTTATCCTTAGACCAACCCACTGTCATGCACCAATGACTTACAATCCTTAGACCTTTTGGAGTGATGTCGCAGAGTGTCTCTTCAAATGTGGCTCCAGCCATCAGGACTACATCATGTTTATATCCTTGGCAAGCAATCCCTGCCGCAGATAGTTATGTTTGCCTAGAGGACCCGTTGACCTGTTTTGACTGCCATGAAGTTTTTTAGACAGATTATAGTAAAGTTTCTAGGTATTTGTGTAGCCTCTATGCAAATGTGTTCACTCTTCCATGTTTCCCTTGTAAAACTTTTTTTTAAATCACTCAGGCCGTATCTACTACTCATGCAAATAAAGTTAAGCTGAAATCATTTGTTTACCACTCTACAAAAGAAATGCCAATCTCATGTATGAATTCATCCAAATTTTCTATTGCACCTCTCCTCTTGCCTCTTTAAGAATGTCAGCCATGTTGTTACCTACATTGTTCCCACATAAGAGTAGTCACAGGAGAGCCCCCTATATCCTCTGGAATCAACAGGCATTCTCAGATTTTAGACTCACTCTCTCTGCGGATTTCATGGCCACTCTTTCACAGGAATCCACATGAGAGCAGTCGCAGGAGAGCCCCCTATATCCTCTGGAATCAACCGGCATTCTTAGATTTTAGATATGCGTATGCACTCTTTCTACGGATCTCATAGTGGCCATGAGGCCACAGGAATCGCACAGGGTAGTCGCAGAAGATCCCCCTATCTCCTCTGGAATCACTCGGCATTCTTGCACATTAGTTGTACATATGCATACTCTCTAGAGATCCTATGATCACTATACCGTGAGTAAATTTGCGTATTTCTCCATTCGATAGACTCTGAATTCGTATTCGCCTATCAACGATCTTTATTGCCATTATTTCAAGCCTCAATATCACAACAGTATTCGCTTAATACAATCCAAAATTGGTTATTGTAGCTCCCTTGGACGTATAACTCAACATGTGAGCCACCTTGGAGTTGAATGACTTCGTTATTCGGCTGAAAAGTTTTTTCTTTTCTTTTCTCTTGCCACATTTGAAATGTTCTTTCACACGAATACTTACGAAAAGTTGTTAAAAAATGTTGTGGTCTATTGCGGTTACAGTATATCAACGTTTAATTAATTTATTCTGCTGCTTTAAGTTACCATAACGACGTACAACTTGAGCGTTATGATATCCAGTCATGACATTTTCACTGCAGCAACTGAAACAGTAATTTAAGAAAACAACAACAACATGTTCTGGTTATTGCTGTGACAGCAGAACAGACACAACAGATACACAACGCAACAGGATACGTATTATTTTTAATACGAAGGATTTGTTTAATCTTTAATTTTAGCATTTCAATGTAGTTGTCTTCACTTAATTGAACATTTGCTGAAATGTTTACGTATTTCATTTGAAATAAAAGCGGAATTACTTTAAGAGAACTTAAGTTTGGAGAATAATAATAAAAATAAGAGGGGAATTTATATGTGTGTACACTGTATTACAGGTGTTCAGATTTCCTTGACTTCATAGTATTTGGCCACTCGTGTAAAATTTCTTCTCAAAACAATAAAGCAATAACACTTCAATGACATTTGCTTGGTTGCATCATATTAAAAACCTCTCATTAACATTTTTGGACGCTTGTTTTTCTCTGTTCTTCTTCTGTGCCATTTGCTTACCACAATGAAATAAATGGTGTAGACTAACCATGTGTTAGTGGATGTTATTAAAAATTCAGCTGCCATCCATGATGTTGTCAGCTTCATTGCATCTAAAGTTTTTTCAATTGCAACAGTAGTTTTTGACAACATCAATGTCAACGTCAATATGCAAATGTGAATAACGAAACGAATAACGAACCAACAACGGGAAATATTACACGACAGTCGTCGTTTTATTAATTCATAACCAGTGGATGACACACAAGACAAATAAAATTCAAATTCAAATTGACAATTTCAAAGCGTTGGTTTTATTATGGAAAGTAAACAGACTAGATTTGTCGTATATCACAAAACCTTAAAATAGTCATCAAACATGTTGTTAAAACTTGGTTTGAAAGAATTTTCAATAATTCCTAAGAGACCAGAATAGTTCACTGTAGTATAACAGTGAGTATGACAGTGTACTGTAACAGTGTAGTTTAACACTTTTAATATTAATATACGGCACCTGTGTTAAAATGCATATGATTTATTAACGTATGATGAATTCAATATTAATCATACGCCTCAGTTGCTCTATAATTGTTCATACCAACTTGGGTAGGTAAGGTCAAGTAATTTAAAATTTTTTGGAGAAAAACAGAACTACAATAAATAAAGAAATACGAAAACAGCCAGAGAAGATATCATGCAATGAAAGAGCGGGCAGCAGATAATAATTTCCACGACTTCGGTAAGCTATTGTGGGAATCATAGAAAAAACGTAATCCTGACCTTATGATGAGACTAATTGCTATCTGATCACAGCCATATTCAAAGCAGCTCAATAGCTGTTGAGGCTAAAAATCTCTTAATTTAATCATTCAGGCTGCGTCCAGGTTAATAATTCAATGGCATTTATCCATTGAAATATCTCTTGCATTTATTTCATTAAAATTTACGAAATGATGTAAGGCGATCAGGAACTGAAGATTGTGGCTCAGTTGTTACATACATACATACAATCCTTCAGTCAGAATTACAACCTAGTTTCTCATACCACTGTTGTTGTATGCATTAATTTTATACATGAGCGCCGGGGACCTACAGTTTAAAGTCGAATTCGAACGACAGATATTTTGAGAAACATTTTCATGGCAATTTTATTTTATTTACTCGCAGAGTTTTTGCCAGAAATCTGCTGCATATTTCGTTTTGGTTTGCTGAGCTGGTGTTTGAACCGTGCCCACACGTCTAAGTAGCCAACATACTACCTACATAACTACGGCGACTTCAATAGTCATGCCGCCACGAAAAACCTTAAGATGAACGTCTTGTTTGCTCACAATCGACCGCAAACGCAATCATATGACCACTTCTCCGAAGTGTCTGCTGTTGTCCATTCGCAATAAGGAGGGCTTACTGGAACGCTTTTGAATTGTAGACGAAATATGGATCTGTAGCAACACTCCACAAACCAAACAGCAGTTAAAACATACGATTTTTTGGGAGCGTATCGGCTTCAAAAAATAAAAACTAATTCATTGTCGACGTCTTTTGATATGCAATGTGGATTTTATTAACTGTCTTTACAGTAGTCGTAGTCGCTTATTTGACCTGAAGCCACGCTTCAAACCCCAGGTTGGACATCAAAACAAAATATGAAGAAAAATTTCTTCGTCGGGTTCATCTCATGAGATTTCTAGCAATAACTCCTGAGAGAAAATAAAATTGCCATGAAAAAGTTTAAAACTAACACTCACAATATAAGTGGTATGAGATGCTAGCTCACAGCCTGGACTGAAGGGTTGTAATGACTAATTATGTATGTATGTATGTATGTATCCTTACAATTGTATGTTGTATCGATTTGATAAGGATTTGAGTAAAAAAAACCTTCTTTTAGTTAACAAGAGAGTGTTCTTTTGCACTAAAACAAGGGGAACATATGTTCAGACGGCATGACATAAATTCATGTATTGAAGTACAAATTACTCAATCATCCGTCGTTTCTTGCTTTCAAACCTGCAGAAATGGCTCTGTGGTGACAGATTTGACTCCAATGTTGAAATCAACAGTAAAGCTTTGTCATCTCTAGGAAATTCAGAAAAAAAAGGAAGTTTCATTAATTTTCTAAAGGCTGTTTAACTTTGTTACATAATTTTTTAATTAATGATGTTGCAAGTTTCTATTGATCATTAAATTAATTGATATTGAAAACAATTAAAGTGCCATTAACACACGTAATTAAAAAACAAAAAAAGAAACAAAGAAACTGTTTGATGTGTAAACGATGCTAAAAAGCATAAAATTTCTTACAAAGAGTCCATGTCTGCCTGTGTGATGTCTATGATAATGGAGATAAGGAACAGGAAAAAAAAACGAAAATAAAATCTAATTTAACAACAAGAATTAAACAAGAAAAGTTGACTTTATGTAGCACACAACACACAGGACATGGTCCATAAAACATTGTACCAGCACATGCATAAGATAGATACTCAATGAAGTAAGAGAATACATTATTACGGGTTTTGTTTTTATTACAACAGAATATAAAAATGGTAGGAAAACAAATGAGAGAGAGAGAGAGAGAGAGAGAGAAAGAGAGTATTAAATTGCCATATACTTGTACCACTACTACCACCACCACTACTGCTACACATGCTTTGGCTTTACAAAATATAAACAAAATGTATTTTATTGCATACTTAAAGGCTGATGCTGGTACTGGTATTTGTTTACATGTAAAGGAGAGAGTGTAAGAGTGCGTGCATGCATGTATATTAAATGTTTACAGTTTAAATGATTGTGTATATAAATTTGTAAGTAACATGTGCATAGGGAAACAAACGAGCTCTTTGAAAGAACATCAGCTTGTGCTGTATATTAAATGAAAAGCAGGATAATAAACTCTCTTCTTTATAAGAAAATCGTTATTTTATACACACTCTCTCTCTCATTTACATTTACAGACAGAACAGTCTGAGAATTTGAAGTTGAAAAAGCAATAATTTAATACAGAATATTTGATTACATTTATTTCAAATTGATTTTATAAATGCATGTTTTATTTTTTTTTTTCATTTTTTCATGTTCCAGAACGAGCCATTCATTGTTACATTTACTTTGAGGTAAACGAATAGCCAGCTCTCAGTTGAACAAATATTTCCATGGTTGGAAGCGAACATATGTTTTTTGTTTTTAAATTTAATTTTTCCAATCTTTTTTAACAGTTATGCAGACAAATTTTTTAACCTTGGAACTTAAAATAAAGGCCAACTGGAAGGAATATACCCAAAAAATTTTTTTTTTTGGTTTATGTGATTTTGAGTTTATGTTTGAAATTTCAAGCTTATTCACGAAACTATGTTACGTTTTACTTTATACGGACTATAAGAAAATTCAATTTTTTTGTAATAAAAAAAAAAAAGAAATATTTGATGATAGGCCACAGTTCATTTTTTGGCATTTTTCCTTAACCAACCACTGTGTAATGTACGTTTTTAAATTGCCAGAACGCCGGATAAAGCTGTCATTTTTTTGTTTTTGTTTCTAATAAACAAAGCGAAATACCCTTTTTTCAACATTAAAAGGCGCAAAAAACTATTTTCAACACTGCAATCCTCAAATAATGTTCAATGAAGAAAAATAGATTTTTATAAATAATTGCCTTGGTTGTTAAAAAGAAAATAATACGCCCACAGCAAAGGGGTATTAAAGGAATAAAAAAAATCAATAAAAATTTATTTTGGAACTAACAAATGAAATATTTTCCCTCAAATTTTATGTCTGGTTTTTTAATACCACAATATTAATTGCACATGTAAATCGTTCGGAATAGTTTTTATTTTTATTTTTTTTAATTTAATTTTTTCCCCCATAAAATTTGCCACAAACATCAATTAAAACAAAAATCCTTTTGTTATGCCAATTAAGCTTGAACTCGTAGCCGATTGTATGAATAAAATTCTTCACTAATTTATTGGCAAACAAGACAAACATTTTCTTGTTAGAAATTATTTTAAATTTCTACGTTTTTCTTTTCAACTTAAGTTCACATATGTCTCTGTTACAGCCTCACTGAAGCAGAAAACTTTTGTGGCAAAAAGGTTTCCCTTTCCATTTAAAGGATTCTGAATAAATTTTTGAATGATTACTAAAGGTTGAAAGGGTCCATTAAGATTTATTGCCTAAACATTAATAATTCTTGGGCAAAGATTGCTCAAACTAAACCCAAAAAAAATAAATAAATTTTCTTCAGTTTAATCAAGCCAATCAATTAAAGAAGTCAGGCCTTTAAAAACGTGTAATGAAAACAAATTTAAGGCAAAATCTTGCACACACAAAGACTTGGTAGATACATACCTATATATATAATTGGCTATTACAACACTTTATCCAGGATT
>QOCX01005948.1:0-12038 GCA_005959815.1 Sarcophaga bullata | reverse complement strand
TCAGTTATTGCGAAGGATTTGAGAATACAATAAGACAACTGTTTTGTTTGCTTAACTAATTGTTTTTAAACTTATTTTAATTAAATCATATCCTTAAATATTATTTTATTGCCAAATATCCAATAAATTATTTATAATATATTTATTAATAATATAATTCTGTTTTGGGCTTATGCATTTCCCACGCGAGTTATATAATTTATTTGAATAATTTTCAATATTAAAATTTGTTGACTCAAAAGCCTCTTGGAAAATTTCGGTTCGTTTTAAGATTGTGCCATTTGTTAAACCGTGGACTGTATGTTGTTAATGCTGTTTGATAATGTTGGTCTCAATTTGGGCACTACAAAAAAGGAACCACAAATTAAAGAAATTCCAAATTCTGTTAAAAAAACCACTTTCCTTTCTTTTTGATGACTAACTATCCATTTACTTTTTCTTGATTTAACTTTCAGGCGCTTCTTCCCTTCACCGAGATGGGCTTCTTTACCAAATGGGCGATTGAAAATTACCTCGCACTCGTTTGTTATTTTTCTAGTTTTGCGAATAAATAAACGGTTTCGTTTTGGTTTTGTTTTGTTTTCCAGATCTGGTTTATTTTTTATCACAATTTCTTTTTATTCTCAATCGCTATTACAATCCCACTTAAATATTTATACAATTTTTTTTTTTTCTCACAGTATTTAATTTCAAATTTTCTTTTAACGCAGTGTCTCACAGATAAGAATTAAATTTCACAAATTACTTGCATCCCTTTGGATGTTTAACCAAGAATAAAAATAAATTAAAAAAATTATAAACCCTAAAGGTATAAAATTACATTGTAGTCTTTATAAACGAAAGCTTTTATTCAAAGACGACAGTGCCCTCTGTTGACCATCATCATCATTTAGACAACGTCTCATTAAACAATCCTGTTTATGTTACCAGAGACGGACAGTATCGATCGTTAGACATAAACACATTTATGTAATTTATTTTAATAATTTTCAATATTAAAATTTGTTGCCTCAAAAGCCTCTTGGTTGAATTGATGATATGACTCCTTTACTCCAAAGTTGCATATAAGTGCTTCTTTTAAACACGGGTAGGAAATTCCAGGAAACATAAAACCACCTCAGCCAAATAAACTTGAAAGTGGTTCAAGGTTGTTGTATATATTCGAATAAAATGGCTATTTACAATATTTTAGATGCTGTATCCTTACACGTTGCCATTCGGGGGGTGTTTCTTGTAGATGGACCCAAGCTATTCAATTCTGTAGAAAATCCTTCTCACGATTCCTTGCACTGATTTTTGGTCATCCCAAATTTTTTCTTTTCTATAGAAATTTCTGGATTTTTTCCATCACTTTTACATGTCGCTCAAATTGGTCTTTGGTTGTTATTTTCAATTTCCTGAGTATTAAATATTTAATTATTTACTTTAAGCAGAAAAAAACGTACTTACGATTCTTCCAGTTTTTATATTTTGCTATTATTTTTAGAAAGAAAATGTATTAAATATATAAGTGAACTCTATAACTGATAGAGATTCAACTGCTAACGACCAGTTGTCTATATTTAACGTTTTTGTCAACCAAACTCATACAAAGTGGTGAACCACAATAACATAAACCACAACTAAAAAATCAACCGTACAACCAAAAAATCAACCGCATTTATGTTGAGAATGGCAATACCGATTTCTGAAATAATGTGTTGCAATTTAACAAAGCCATAGGCAAAATAAAAGAAAACTCATTTTCATAAATCCTGGTATTTGGTGGGAAATCCTTTATTTTAGATCACAGCAGGTACATCTCCTGGGTAAACTTTCGACTAATGAAATACAATCTAGCTTTGGATTCGCATACCAAGCCTTTTAAATTTCATCCCACAAATCGTTTGAAGTTGAAAGTTGAACATCATTACACAAGTCCTCAATTGGATTGAGGTCCGGGGATTAAGCTGGTTACTTTAAAACATTGTGATATTGTTTTCCTCTTAGCAACTCTGAACTAGACGTGAACTGTGCTTAGGGTCTTTTATGAATAAAACTCAGTTTATTATAATAATATTCGAATTAGAATTACTGATTTTATTTAAGACATATGTTTATAAGTATAAACTTGTTGCTTTGGCAAACGATGAAATCAAAGAGTTTGCGAAAAAGGGATAAAAGAAAAATTGAATTAATTGCGAGTTTACAATAAAAGGTTGCCATATTATTATATTACTTTAAATTACATATGCTTTACATTGTAAATAATAAATGAGAGCGTCTCCTTTAACACTCCCTATTGCTCTCATAAATTATTTATAAATTGTTAGTAATTGCATTTTTTTTAATAAATTTAATAATGATTCAAATTTTTCTTTAGAGAATGACTTCGTCAGTATGTCTGCTGGTTGATTGATACTTTCCAAGTAGTAAACATTGATTTTGCCTTAAGGCTGAATGTCACAAGTACGTAGGAATATAATTGGGACGAACGAGGAAATTCGTCCAGCGTGACGAATTCGTCGTTAAAGTTCATTGAGTAAATTCGATGTGTGATAACGAAAAAATGGCAGCTGTTATAATCAAGCTTAGCTGAAGTTGATGACATTTTGGCTATTTCTGAATAAATCAATGTCATTACCTTCATTTCTGTTTTAGCTACAATCGTTTATTTCAATTTGAAAACTTTTATTAACATTAATTTTAGGTTATGAAATCGTTCGATGTATTTTGCTTTATTTTTGTAATTAGGAGACATCCATCCAGTTCAGCAATCGAATCAAAAAGAACGAAAAAAGGAAGGACCGCCATCTTGCCAAATTCAGGATTGTTAAAACAGCAGGGTGCTACATATATATCTGATATTTGTATTTTCCTCCAAATTCCTCCAGTAGAGCACTGGTGGGTTTTCTCTTCTCAGAGGATCCGCCACTGGTACTGTGTGTTTATTTTGGATCGCATTAAATACGAGTTGTTTAATCTCAATTTCCAACCCAGTAATAGTGGATGCTATTGAGTCGATGTGTGCTATAAACATCGCAAGCGTTCTGGTTTCCCCATTGAAGGGTTCAATAAAGTTAAGGCTTTGGAAAGCTAACTCCTGATTATTGTCCGGCATTGCAGAGATTTTACACTTGTTGAGTAAATGTATTAAGTTCTTAAATTTGTTGCATCCGTTCTTAGATTTTCCGCTTTCATAGCTTGGCTTATACCCCAAGTGTCGTTCTCAACTCAACTTAGTTTGGTCGTCTGCCAGTCAACCTAACTTTCACTCAACCAAATTATTTTTTGATACTGCGGAATTCAACGTTCAACTGGCGCAACCTTTGTCTTTGCAGCGAGCAAGTGAGTGAATATTTCACCTGACGGGGTTTTGATTCTGCTATAAAGAGTGGCAGCATATGCTTTTTCAGAAGCATCACAAAAAGCATGAAGTTGTACTTCATACTCAGGGTTAAAATTAACCCAGCGGGGAGTTCGATGAGAGGGTAGTCATCGACAAATTCGCGCCACCTGTGTAACGTCATGGGTTTCAAGCAATCGTCCCATTCAGTTTTGTCTTTCCAAATTTGTTGCATAAGGATCTTAGCGACAATTATTTTGAGTGCTAGCCACCCAACAGGGTCAAATAGCTTGGCTATTTGAGATAAGACAGAACGTTTGGTGACTTGGGTAATATCGGGCGTTGGAGATGGCTTGAAGAAGAATGTATCCAAGCTCGCGTTCCAACGTAAACCCAACGTTTTAGCAGTACTAACATCTGAAAATTTCAAAAAATTGGAATCCAATAAATGTTCGGGAGGTAAGTCTCGAATAAGTCTTTGTTCATTCGAAGTCCATTTACGCAACAAGAAACCAGCCGACTTCAAAACATAAATTAATTCATCGCGATTATGAATAGCCTCTTCAATAGAATATGCACCTGACAAAATATCGTCCACGTACATTTGAGTACGCAAAATGGTTGACGCTGAAGGGTAGCGTGACTCACAGTCGCTAGCTAATTGGTGCAACGTTCTAATTGCCAAATAAGGGGGACAGTTAACTCCGAAAGTCACTGTTCTCAGTTCATAATCTTCTATATCTTCCTCGGGGTTTCGACGAAATAGTATTCGTTGAAAACGTGCCTGATCTGGTCTAATCAGGATCTGCCTATACATTTTTTCTATGTCGGCATTAAAAACGTATCTAAACAGTCTCCAACGCAAGACCAGTATAGTCAGGTTAGACTGTAAAATTGGTCCAGGGTGTAGGAGATTATTAAGACTAACACCGTTTGAGGACGGGCTCGAGGCATTAAAGACCACACGAAGTTTTGTGGTAGTACTATCGGGCTTAAAGACTGCATGATGTGGCAAGTAATAGTTAGAGTTAGGAGAATAAGTCAAGTCCGCCTTGACCCTTGCCATATGGCCCAAGATAGAATACTCCTCAATAACAGAGTCGTATTGACTCTTAACTTCCGGGGATTTCAGTAATCTCGCTTCATTCCTTGTGAATTGCGAGAGAGCTATTCTTCGAGAGAAACCAAGGTTTAAACTGGTAGGAAATTCGGACCTAAAGGGTAGGGTAACCATATAACGTCCCACCCTATTCCTAGTGGTGGTGCGACGGTACAAGTCCTCACAAAATTTGTCCTCAGCTGAGACTTTATTAAATTTGGGAACTTCTTCGATTTCCCAAAAACGGGTAATTTGGTCATTCAAGTCCAAATGACTGAAAAACGAGACAATAGAATTTAAAGAATGCGGCTGTGGAATTCTACCAGTTAGAACCCATCCAAACACGGTCTTTTGGGCTATGAGTGAACCCCTATTATCTCTTTTGACGTCAGTCAGCATAATCTGCGAATAAATATCTGCCCCGAGTAGTAGGTCCATGTGATAGCATTTGAGGTCCGAAACTGGGATTTCGGATAAATCGAAATCATTTACATCTGTCAAAGAGCAGGTGGGTAGACGACCAGTAAGTTGCTCTACCACATAAGCATCTGTCTCCAAGTGAAACTCAGGGTCAATAGATGAACCTAAGGAAATCGAGCAGATTTTTGTGGAATTGGCTGCTATCGCTCCATTCAAGCCGAGTATCGTAGTAGCAGGGGCAGAGAATGTTGGAAGATCCAGCTTTCTCTGAAGTCTTCTCGAGATAAAGTTAGCCTGAGAGGCAGGGTCAATCAATGCTCTAGCAGAACATCTTACGTCGTTGAGCATTATATCCACTACAGTCGTGGCCAATAAGACTGTGGAGTACGGGGTGGACTGTAATTGAGTAGCAAAATTTTTAAACGAACGAGCTTCGGCAGAAGTTGATGGTCTCTCTACCGAATTTTGCTCACCACGAGAAGTGTGCTCCGGTATGGGAGCAGGGTGACATGATTTCACGGGGGTTACTGAATTAATTTCAGCTTTAGGTCGAGAGTGATTAGGGGATTCAGTGCGATGAAGCAACGAATGATGCTTTTGTTTGCACATATAAAAAACATTAGTACTCTGCCATCTTCTAAATTCGTGCGAGGTTGCCAAACAATTCGTGCAAATTTTGTTTTTTTAGCAACATTTATCCTATCGGTTACAGACATCCTGAGAAACGTAGAGCACAATCGAATAGGATGATTATCCGAACACAATGGACATTTTTTCGGGGGTATATTAGGAGTGACCGTTGTCCCAAAACTCCTAAGCTTTCGATTCTCCTGAGGAGAATTTTTCAAGTTTCGAGGACGACTACTTGTTTGATTCGGGTTATGACTACCAATAATATCGGAGACAGATTCTAAAGTCCGATATCTAGCAGTTAAAAATTCGTCCATGCTACTCGACTTTGGCAAACATGAATTAGGACCTTGGGATTGTTCCCAAAGACCCAGAGTGTTCTCGGGTAATCTAGTATCAATCTAGTGGAACAAATATACACGAATATAATGTCCCAATTTTGTGTCGCAATTCCGAGCAAGGATAGATTAGTAATGCAATCATTGATTGTCCTTTGCAATCGCTTAATTGCAGGCCCGATTCTCTTTCAATTACAGAAAGGTTGAATAGGGTTTTCAATTGGGCATTCACTAATACCCGCTTGTTTTCGTACCGGTCCACAAGATTTTGCCACGCCATTTCAAACACGTCATTGGTCATGGGGCAAGTCCGGGTATATATCCTGGCCTCACCTTCCGTTTTCTGTAGAAGATAATACATCTTCTGAATGTTCTAATATGGGGATTAGTTCCGTAAAGGGCGAAAACATATCCCTAAAAGTCGGCCAAGAAGCATAAGTCCCCGGAAAATGTTTGGGTATCACACGGGGGAAGGTGTATAGGGATACTACTAGGAGGTGGGTTAGCGGTTTTTGATTTAAAATTCTCAATTAATCCATCGGGTACGATATTGCTTCGAAATATAAAGTATATCCCACATTATACTTTGTCTTGACGTCCTTCGTTGACATCTTGGTATCCTCAGCATTCTCTAGAAGGTCTTCGTAACCATCGCGGAAGACTCCCACAAACGGACCAATTCTTGTCGATGGGTGCTCAGAGAATGAACTGAATGTCCCTCTTGCGGAATAGCCCGAAAATGGTCTCAAAATCCGCAAAACCGATTGAAATTTTTACTGAAATTTCTTAAATTTCGTTCCATTTTATACAATAAGTGTCTTTCCCTCCAATAAATTAAATCAATTAATCACAAAAGACTTTCAAAAGGTTATAAAAACTTTTCCCAAAAATGGAAACACAAAATGAAACGTAATACGCATCGATAAGCACGCGAAATTCCGAACCGAGTAGGTAACAAACAAAAACAATTCAAATACTCAAATCGAAAACGATTCAAATATTCAAAACCGAAAACTATGAAATATCAAAACCGAAACCGAAATATTCACAAATAAACGTTCGAAATGGAATATTAAGATTCACAAATAGTACAATATAATATACAAAATATAATATAATATATAATATAATATAATATATAAATGTTCAAAATTTTATATTAACTTACTTTGAAAGGTATCGAAAACCTTTCCAAATAAATATATTAAATAAATTTTATTCGTGTAGAATATAAATTTCACGCAAAATCGCCATTACGTAAAGAAAAAGCGCTAAAAATATGTCAACAATTAATCATCTGATTGGAAATCGACAACTACGCGTGGAAAGCAATAAACTGTTTACTTCAAAAGAAGTAAACAAAACAACAACACTTTGGATATTTATTGCTTTCACAAAGAGAGTAACAACAACGTTTATGTTACTTTCAAGCAAAGAGCAACAACAATGCACATTTTGTCTTTTTCTTTACACAATAATTTTCACTTCTATTCTAGCACTTTTATTTTATATTCTTACCTTTCACTTAAAAATTCAAATTCAATACATACCTTGAATTTTTTTTTTTAAATTATATTACGGGTTTGTTGGTTTGTAGGGAGTGTTTTGCAGGATTATTTCCAAAATAATTGTATCCTTGGGTGAAAATTCAATATTAAACCAATATGGCTGTCTCTTTTAATGTCTGAAATAAGAGACTTAAATTAAAATATTTTACTTCGGGGAATCCGGCTCGAAGGACCAAATGTTTCGGGGGGTGCAGGGTAAATTAAATAAAATATTTTAATTTAAGTCGAAAGAAAAAAATATACCAAGATATATTAGTAAATTTCCAAATTATTTAAAATAAAATAATAAAACGTACCTTCGGGATTGGGAGTTGATCAAGAATTGAGAGATCAAATCTCTTCTTTTATTTACAATATTTCAAGATCCACTTTAAAAGCCGTATTTACATTTCTTAACATTAGGGTGACCAGCGCAAACAAAGTTAAAATCTGTTTTTGTAGAAATAAAAGTAAATTAAATACCAGCGCATCTAGCTTTGTTCGTCCCAGCCGAGGATTATCCAACTTGCCGTGTTTAGTAGAAATTTCCCTTGGTTTTTTCTGAATACGCTTTTTAGTTATCGTTACCCAGTTTTCCTTCTTTTTGGGGGTCTCCTTTTTCTCCCCACTAGGCTCCTTTGCCCTGGGTTTCTTATAGCTTTCTGCAACAACGGCTGGTTGCAGCTCGTTTTGAGTTTGGTGTTGGTGCATCTGCTAACTGTTGGGTAGCGCTCTTTTTCCGGAAGCACGAAGTGGTCCTTTCCTCTTCAGCCGCTTTCCAGGTACGTCTGTAACTCAACTTAACATCTAAAAGTTCAGTCATCATAATAGATATTCTGTTCTTAACATCAATGTTTATATTGTTCTGACGATGCGTAACTCGCTGCATTCTATCTAAAGTCTGCCTGCACTGGGACATAGCATTTTCCTCCATTCTCCTCATCTTAGCGATCAGCTCGAATCTAGGAGAGCTTTCCGCTGTCACACTTGATGCATTCGCCATTTATGTACAGGCCGTGCCTATTTGTCCTAGCCCAATGTTTCCATCATCCGGCGTTCCGCTAGCATGTGGCGTAATATTACTATCATCTTTTTTACTTAAATTATCCTCTTTTTAAAGGACGGTAGCAACTGTAGCTTGCGGTTGCGAAGAGTCCGATTCTTTCGGTGTTGATCGATCATCTGTACCTTTCTCACAGGCGATCGCCTTATACGTGAGCTGCTCATAAAAGGAAAATCTCCTTGCATCATCTCCTCTACTTCTAAATTTTTTTTATTCATATTCATTCTTCATCTGGGTTCCATCTTCAAGTCGCTATCTCATATCGATTATGCAGTTGTCCTTTAAGATCCCGAGGGTGACACTGGCAACCAGAGAGACCCGCGAGAGGGGTGACGCAAAATCTTATGAGAGTTTGCGTTCAGAGCCATGTCGGACACTAATTAGGAGTCAACTCAACTAAACCTGCACCACCAACTAAATGCCGACGATAACCGAACGTACTTGAAGCCCTGTCAAGGATTTAACAGAATGGAGGTATCTGCAACATTAGCCTGAAAGCCATTGAAACCGGATTTCACTCGGTGTACTCAGGTAACAGAATGCTGCAGAACGTCAGCCCGCTTGCGCCATGTTCAAATCCAAATTCCAATCGTAGTCAAGGTCATGCCGAATCATCAGTCTTGCCATCCCGGGGAGCGCCTGATCTAAGATACGGAAGCTGTGAGCTGCTTGGTATGTCTTTGCAAGGATAGTGATGGGGTTTGCAATGTTAAAACATGTCAGCGACATTACCTTGTAGTTACATACCCGCACCCCGATATTCATACATTGTTACCAGTACAATATGGCTATTCACCTAGCGTTGCAAACTCCTTCCCCTTTTAAATGTCGGAATGTCCCTGTTTCGGCCTGATTTCTTTAACGATGTCATTTAGGTCCAGTGCTGATCTACGTCGGCATTTGAACACAAAAATTTGTTTTTTATTTATTATCCTCTTATAAGGAGACTTTATTAGCTCTTTTTAAAAAAATATTTTTTATCGTCTTTTAAGGATTCAACACTTTTTGGACGCCAATGAACAAATCAACTTTTTATTGGTTCTATGAACTAACTTATTATTATTTATTAATTGAAGTGTGAGATTGAGGAATATTTGGTATGCAATGCAGCACGTTCCCAAACTTGGCAATTTTTTCCAGGGTGTAACGACTTCTTTTTTCATTGCTTGGAATTTTCCATGGAGCTTTAAGTATTCCTATTGTGCTTCCAATAATACATCGACCTTTCGCACGTTTTTCATTAAAATGTGTTTCTGCAGAGATCAATTTTATTGATTTCGTCTTTTATCCATTTTTTATTTGACTTTTCACGTTTAATTCGTTTTTGTTTGTTGAACGTTTCCATTTTGCAGTAACTTTATTTTTCTATGTTTTTATTTTTACGATCAGCTGTTCATTTGTTTAAGTATGGCAAATATAAACTACAGTTTTTAGTGTGGGATATTTGCCAAACCGTGGCAAGTGTACTTTTGTTAGTGTATGGTAAAAAAATACCCAACATTTGCAAATGCCATGATGAAAGACCATTTGCCCAAGATTGTGAATTGCGCTATTGTTGTTTATATCAACAAAGTCAGCCAGAGCGCTCATATTCACTTTGTTTCTTTACGTGCCTTTGTTGTTATATCAAAGAATAGTCCCGTTACTCGCGCGTATATATATAATAAAAACACTTTCTGCCCCTTATTGCAAAAACACCAGTTGCGGTCTTTCACGATACACACGGCTTGTTCAAGAGGTTGAAGATGACTGTCTTTGTCCGTGTTGTTTTCTTCTTTTCTGGTCTCCTACAGATATAAATAAAATACAGTGTTTGTACTTTGAGTTTTATTCATAGACTTTCTTCACTTTATAGATGATCAACATTTCAAAAAAATTCCTGACATTACAGGGTGTTTAATTTCTTTTAAGAATAAGAATAAGATTCATATTACAATCCATGAATTATGTTATGCGTATGTCACTTATACATGTATATATAGGTATATATATATATATATATATATACCCGATGTAATTATAATTAGGGTTAAATGGGAGAGATAGAAAGAAAAGAATTAATAATTCTTCTTTTAAGGTTGGTAAAATGATGAGAAATCTTACCTTGTGATGTAGAGTAACCAAATGGATTGAGTGTGTGTATGTTTGATGTTTTAAATTTAATCTTCTTTTTTGTATATTCGTCTGTATTTACAAGATATAGTAATTTAATTTTTTATGTAGAGAAAGCGTTAAAGATTAATATGTTTTTAAAGCAAAAGAGGAGTTAATATTTCAAAGGCTAAATGCTAAATGATATATATATATATATATATATATATATATAAGTATATATAAGTATATATATATATATATATATATATATATATGTAGGATTATTATTTATTGTTTTTAATGAAACAAGTTAATGTTATTTTGGTAGATTTAAGGATTCATTTACTGATTTAACAAAAATAGACATAGGAAAACTAAACACTGCTTCTTCACCCGTCACTTGTCAGTCAATAACTAACTGTCCGTCGTCCGTATCGTTCCTTCCTACTGTCTGTCTTATTGTCACTGTCCCTGTTGATCTCGTCCGTTCCTTCGACTGTTAATATAGGTCGACCGCGGTCGATACCCTACATATATATGGAATACGACCACTTTATTAAATAATAGAAGCAATTTTAACGAATAGATTTTATTTTTTTATTATCTTTTTTATTTAACAATACTGGTTTGTTTAATTATTTAAAACTGAAAATTTATTTTAAAACTTACGATCTACCGCACTGGGGTTTGTTTCATTGTCACTCTCAGTGTCTACCACACGAATGAATTCTTTTACTCTAGGTCTACTTGTCTCTACCTAAAATAACCTACGCCATTCAAAAGAAGACCGTCACTTGAGCACGCCACCTATTTGAGCACTTGCTTCTACTCTATAGTCACGTCAAGTAGCAGGCAAGCGCGAAACGGATGGTCACCCTATATATATATGGAATTTAGAAAACTGATTTTATTTTAATAACCAAACAAAGTTTTATGGAGAATAAGAAAACGATTTTATTTTAATAATTAAATAATGCTTAGATTGGAAAAAACGTGGTGTGTCGCTCAAGAAGAAGAAAAAAGTAAAAAGAAGAGTTGCCGGATCGTTTGCTATATCTGTTCGTATTCCATTCTATAAACCGCTGTTAATTTAGGTCGGGCTGCCACATATATAAAATATTTTTTCCACTATTTAGTAGTTACCACGAAGCTCTTTCATTGTCAATGCGCTGTATAATATTTGCTTAAGTTCGCTCTTAATTTTCAGGCCATCAACTATATAACGAATCGTTGCTTTTTTATCTACGTTGGCTTGAGAAGCGATTTTCCTCATACAAAGCGTATTATCGTGAAATGTTTTGCCATCTTGTTTTTTATGTGAGCTGAGTTTTTCATGCCACTTTTACCGCTGTCGTATGCTTTATCGAATTCTGCTATGACTATTTTTTTTAAATCGTTGTAATTACTAACTGTTCCAGCTTCCAAAAACAAATTTGAAGTTTGAACCATTTTGTTTCTTGCTTGGACATACAAACCATATGCTTTGGCATTATGTACCATTATGTAAACTATGAAGATATTC
>QOCX01005947.1:0-12039 GCA_005959815.1 Sarcophaga bullata | reverse complement strand
AAATCAGTACTACTATTTATGATTATTTTGCCCATGTGACGTCATATACAAACATACACGCATATATAAAAATATTTATGTTTATAGTTATATGGATACTTCTGACGTGTAGGAAAAACAAACAGTAGAAAACATTAGTGACGAGCAATTTTTAGTGTTAATGAAACGATTAATCGATTGATCACATGACGGGGAATTATAAGCTTTCGTTAGAATTTTCAAAATGAAAACTAATTTGTTTTTGTTATGATAAAATTGTTTACATTTTATAAAAGAAATGAATACTGAATTAATTATTTATTAGTTAGAATGCAATTGCAAATTATATTATATTTATTAAGAGCTGAGTAACTCAGATATTATGCTGGCGCAACGGACCAGAGTATCTGGTGGGAATTGAACCCACAACCCTTAATTATAGGGGTACTCATTTGAATTATTTTACGATTAATGGTAGTTTACTTAACAAGTAATAAGAGTTAGTTAGCTTTTTAGTTTGTTTACTACTCAAAGTTTCTGTCTTGCTCATAAGATGCAAACCAGAATTTCATTAAAAGTTAGTTCGAGTGTGATACTGACCACATGGGCAAAATTATGTCTGTTTATTTTTTTTCTAATGCTGACCTTACAGGTTGCGATTACTTGTACAACAAAGTTACATACAAAGTTAAGTTGTTCACACAATTTTCGATTTACAACCGACCCTTTATAAATTGCTTTTTGCAGCATCAACCAACCGTTTGATCAACTAGCCCTTCACCGCTGCGATTAGTTGTACAACTTGATCAATTCATTTACCAGCCTTTTGACAACTATAGGTCGGTTTCATAAAGTTGTCTCATTTTTTGGAGGTTTTAGGTTTTAGGCGTAATTTAATTTTAAAAAATTCAAAGAAGTTTGTAAAAATTGTTTTATGACTTTCATTGTCAATACGGTAAAACTGGCACAATTAGACTATGATCAGATGAGAGCATTGTGTAATTTAGACAAGTCAAAATAAAATGGTATTTATTTACAATAGGCTTAGCTCTTAAGTTATCACCTCTACTACCATTGGTAATATTCCGCAATTTTACGTTTTGTTGATAATTGCAAATCATTCGGACGAGACCAAGTTGTGCATTGATATCTCTAAAATATTTTTTATTTAATTTTATTCTCTGTAGCACCGGTCATCCATGTACAGCAATTGTTCTAAGTATGCTTGAGGAATACTTCAACGAATTTAAACCTGTTTTTAATTAAAATATTGCCTCGATTTTTGCTCAACTAGATTTAAATAAACTTAAAGTATTAAGTAATAAATACTTTAATAATTTAATAAATCGGTTTATGATATTAGTTCTGAGAGAACTAATTTCTTTGAAAAAGCTTCTCTATAATCTGTCGTTGGTAATCGATTTAAGATGTATGTGCACAACATTGGTTGTACGAGTAAAGGGTTCTAATTTTAAATGAGCTTCATTATTAAATATTCATAAAATAATAGTGTGAGAAACTGGAAATAGGGCCAAGTTACTAGAAGAGTATTTAGAAGCTAAATCACTAAGAATATCAAAGGAGCAAGAGACTGATTGCTGATATTATTCAAGAAAACGATTAAAGTCATCTTCCATTCTTTTAAACTCATATCGGATATAGTAGAATGGCCAGAAATAATTTCTTGCTTACATAAATATCTCCATGGTAAACCTTTAATCAAGCGCTTTTCACTTTGCTTCTGGACGAATAGTCTCTAACCTACTCTAAGTAAATTTCCTTTTGAATAGCATTGTCTCATTGTCCGCGTCTTTTATAGTGTTATTAACGTTTTAGAATTTTATTCAAACCGAGATTGCCTTTTATCTAGTCTTGGTTTACTAATTTCACGACTTATTTAATATGAATCCGTATAAAGACTTAGATGAGTTCTAATTGTGCGCCCAGATATATAGCGTTTTTTAGTTTACAGTATAAACGGTTTAAATTCAAATTTTCAGAGATAACTTTGAAGTAGAAATTCGATTCGAACTTCTATTTCAGAGCCCCAAGAGACAAGATTGAGAGATTTTCTGTCATCATACATTTGAAAATTTGATATATCCGTGAATCAGTCAAGAAGCTCTACAAATAAGGGCACGGTAGTCAAAACTTTTTACCATCTGTACCATGCTGCTTGTTGTTAAAATATGTTCTAGCCACATGGTAAAATAAAAAAAGTTAGAAATTGAGGAGCACAACCTAGAATATCAATTTTTACCGTACTCGCGAAATTGTTAGATAGATTATTTATATTTTTCTTTTCAGGGTAGATTTTTATGCCCAGCGATATTGTTTAGTCTTTCATAGATCCATAATAATGGAGCCTCCTTGGGCCAGACTATCTTCTGGGCCAATGTAGGATTCATTCCTATCAGCACAATAATGTTTTAATCAATTTTGATTAAAATTATAATTACTAAAAATATAGATAACGCATTGTGAAAGACATAAGCTGATATTTCCCGTGGAGCGCTTAATAGTGCATTGTTATTCGGTGGGAGTACAAATTCACCGTTTACGGAAGCCGGTTTAGACCCCACCACGCAGAACACTCACCCACGAACTGGTCCATTCAGGAGCGCACGAAGTCTGGCTTCCGCCGCCCGGAGCCCTCATGGTATTATAACAATTGGTTTTGAAGATTTTCTAACTGTTGCATTGGGCTGTTCGATATGAAAATGACAACTCTTTCAAATAGTTTTACTTTGTTTGTTGCTCTTTTTGAAAACTAAAAAAAGTTTTGTATAAAAGATCGTAATTGCTTAGCTTTATAAATACTAATAATGAATTATATTTATTGCACTTCATAGAAATCTCCAAATGATCAACATATATGTATGTATATATATATTATTAAAGTAAAACAAATTTTAAGAATGTTATTTAAATACTTTTAATCTATTTCGAAATTTTTTATATATATGTATGTACATTTCTCTATACAAATATTTTTGGTACAAACACTTTAATAAAGGCTTGAAATATATTTTTATTCAAATGATAACATACGGTTTCACTTATTTTCTTTTATGCTGTGCTATTCAACTTCATTTATTTTATTTGTTTCATTAACTTACCCCTTGTCCTAAGTATTGGTGTTAATATGTTACTACATTTGAATTAATTTTTAACTACATATTCAACAATAAGTATTCTCTTTTCCCACTAATTTGATTTAAAGAATGTAGCGTTTACGCTTTTGGAAGATAACTTAATCGTAGCTGGATTGTCAGTGGCCGAAGATGACACATCTGACTACTGGCAAAATTAAGGTCGTTTGTTTATGAAGTAAAATGTTTTATAACTTAAGGAGTTGTTTTCATTGTTTATTAAAATTTATATACTTATGTTTATATACTAAAATATATTTGTTACTTTTAATTAATAGGGATCATAATATTTTTGCTTTGTATCAGTAAGATATTATTTTTACAAATTTTTAAACCGAAATATCTCAAGAAAATTTGTTTAAGTTAAAATTAATAAAAACATCAAAACCGCACCGACTATCTATTCGAAATTTAATTGAATAGAACAAAAAATAATACATTAGTGCTATTATCATAGCAATTTTTTTTTGGGTTTTTGTTTAGATTATATTAATTCTAGCTTTAGGTATCTATTAGTAGTACATTTTTTTATCTTTATTTATTTATGCTACATACATGTACTAATTTTTTCCGCCGATTATTTAATAGTTCGATTATGGATGGCAATTGAACTTCGTTTGAATTGTAAGTTGCCTAAAATGGTATTAAAGATGGCAACTGATAATAACTGAAATTCGATTGCTATTCATATTAGACACATAAGTTTCACTTATACTAATGACGATGCAAACTTAAATATTATCGTATATAGTTACAGGATTATATATATATATTTATGTGGTAAATAAGCTGCTATCAATCATACAGACCTGCAATGAACAAAATTCATTTTCCTACAGAAAGCTTAAGAAAATTGTTTCATGAAAATTGTACTTCCCTAGGAAGTTGAACTCTTCCTTCCAAAACTGTTTTTTGATTGCTTGACTTAATTTATTTTGAGCTTGTGCATAAAAATTTAGTTTCATTTTGTTGTTTAGAAAACTAATTTATTAATGGTGCATTTATTTTTAAACTAAATTTTTTCATTGTTGTTTTTACTCCGAGATTTTGAACTCAAAAATAAGTCATTTTTTGAAAGATTTATAAATTAATGAAAATCGTCATGTCCAACTGTAATGTTGTGGTTGCAAAGATGCTAAATATTAGATCTTCCATCCGAGTTAGTCTTTTATGTAGCGAAGAAACTAAGCCAATCCAGAATCGTGTCTCTGAAAGGTATCACTGTGTGTTTTATTTCAATAAGATATTCTTTGCGTTATTACCTTGAAAATTACAACTGTATTTCCTTTTTACTACACCTTATTTATTTGGTTCTAAAAAGAGTTTAAACTTTCATTCATTACTTTTTGTTTTGTGATTTAGACGTTTAGGACGTTTATAAAAATTTCTATTGCAGACCTATATTATCAATAAATCTTATGAGATTTATATACATTTATATTTATATATTTTTTTATTGTTTTTAACAAAATTTGTAACATTTAAATTAAGTCTAGAAGGGACTATTCCTTTCCTACGATATGCTTCATATATGTAATTTATTTATATTTTTATATGTATATTTTTTTATTGTTTTTATTTACGATATAATATAGTAGTTAGTATACAAACTTGTTTAAAAAACTATGAGTATTGGGAGTTTTCCATCAATGCAAAGTTTTTAGAAAAGAAAACAAAAAAATAAAGAAAAATAAAATTATTTGTGGTAAAATATACTTTATTGGTATCATATAATGGCATCATACATGTTTATAATTAAAAATAATAAAAAAAATAAAATAAAATATTGAGAAAGTTAAATCAGTCAATGCTTTAAAGTTAAAAAAATGTTAAATCAGTCAGGGTTTTACAATAATAAAGAAAATCAGTCTTTACAAAATACTTAAACATAAAATCTAATAACTTAATAATAAATTATAAAAAAAAATATTAGATAAGTTTGTTATTCGAGCTTTTATGCTTAAGGGTTATGCATACATGTGAGTATAATAATATTAAAATGATATTCTTTTATTAGATAATTTAAGAATACTTTATATAATATAGTAAAATAGTTGCGAGAACACGTTTCAGTAAGACTGCCATTAGCACTCAATCGAATGTTACATTTAAAAACCTTTTTTTAATTCAAAATGTAGCGACGAAGTGGAAAGCATTAGAGAAACAAGGCTTTGTTAGAACGAAATTAAAAATTAATTATTTTTTTGTAAGTTATACCAGTATAGTATATAATATTTGCTACTATATTCAACATAGATTTCTAAAGAAATCAACCAACTTAGGGAATGACCCATATTTTGTTGTGTTGAAATATAAAAAGAAAATTACACGAAGAAAAGAAAGAGAAGTTTGTTTTGAAATATTTATTTTTCTTTCCTTTTTTTTAATGACCAGTAGTAAAAATGTTCGTAAGTTTTTGCTGTGTAAATAATTCTCACTTTCTTTTTCTATTATAATTAATCATATATAGAATGTCAACAGTTTAATAATCACGACATCGACGCTTGTAGTTTAGTTAGTACTCTACCAACTAGATCAATTAGGGAACTCAGTTCGTCAGGAAAAAAATGGGGGAGGAATGTTTAACTTTAATAGGTACTTTTCATAGTACCTGCTTCGCAATGAAACGAAAATACATTATATGAATAGTTAAGTTAAGCAAATATCTCTTCTATCCTACTCTCTTTAGTGCCTTCAAAGTTTATATAGAACCTGTAGTTCACAATTAAAAATTCCTCAGTACCTCAAACATTAATAATGCATACATGAATGAATTTTAATAGACCCTAATCTCTCGCTAAATAAATCAAATGTAAATGTAACAGATTCGATGATAAAAACCACCTAAGTGTCAAGTCCGTGTCTAACTGATAACACCTCCTTCTAACTACAAGTAATTTGGCATAGTACTACCCGACGGTGATGAAAATATGAGCAAATAAATTTGATTACCTGATTACAGATCTAATTTTTTAAATTATTTTTCAGAATATGTATGTATATATAAACATAATTTATCACGTGTTGAAACTTTTTTTGTTTAAATTTTTGTTCTTTACAGTCTTAATTTCTCAGAATATGGAAATCGAGTGTTCAGGCCCCTCTATATTCAATATTTAGACTTTATTAATGATAAGTAAAGAAAAACTGGGAAAATCTAATTTTAATATCGGAACTTGAGAAAAAAGCTCATAATAACAATATTAGCATTGTTTTATATCTAGAACATACTTTACTTAACGAATAGATAATTTAGGTACCAAATATACAGAAAAAGAGTCTACGATTGGAGGCTATATTTGATTAAAGGCGATGCTACTTTAGGTACAAGGCTTAATTAAATGTTCGAAAAGTTATTATAATTACAAGGTTGAATATAGTTTAAGCGGTGGTCAAATAAGTCGAATAAAATTTTGTGTTCAACTATTTTATAAAACATAATCTGTAATTTAATTAATGAGATGAGTTTTTTCTCGAAAATAGTATTGTAAATATTTGTGGCTACAAATCAAAAAGAAAGATAATGAAAATAGTTTGAGTTCTGTAGTTAGTGAAATTAGAAACCATCTTCGCTTTATGAACACAGTGTAATAATACTCACAATATTTATAAGATTAAAGCCGAGTATTTAATTTTTAAAAAAATTTTTTTGTATAAAAGCCTACAAACGTTTAAAAGAGAAAATTACTTCATGTTAATTGTGATCAGGTTAGGTTAAGTTTGAGGAAGGATTACACTTGTTGTGGGGACAAGTACAATACTTGAAGGTCAAACTGACCCATTATAATACGTCCTAAAAAGTGGGAGTAACATGTTAATAAATTTTTAAATAATTTTTAAAAATTATTAGCACTTTTATTAAAATTAATTATTAATTGTCATGGAATAAAATGGTAAAATTATTTAGGAAGTTCTGAGCTCTACTATTATAAAGAAAGTATACATTTTTAATTATTAATATAATTATTTTTTTTATTACCGAGCTCTGCAATTATTTTAATTTAAAATTTAATTAAATGAAACAAATAAATTCTTCTTTAAATGATAGTAGAGCTCATAGAATAATTTTGTTTTGAAAATTTAAATAAACATCTTTAGTTTATGTTAGGCTTTTAAATGAAGTACCTATAAACTAAACTTAAAAAAAAAACAAGATTAATTTCTATTTTTTTGAAATTAAATATTTTTTAAAAAATAAAAAAAAAATAAAATTAAAATAATAATAAAATTACAAACTGTTTCCGTATGGTAAATAAATTGATACATAAAATATTTTAAATAAAATTATCTTCTCCAATAAGAATAAATATTAGATTATAAAAATAAATTGATTTCCAAATTATATGGTCAGGTTAAAGTGTCATTATGTAGATAAACTATAGTTTATTAAAGGTATATTATAATTATAAGACTGCAAACAATATTTTTTATAGATTTTTTATCCAGAATAATGATTCCTATGACATCACCCGGTATACTAGAATGTGGTTCGAAATTGATAGGAATACTTCCAGAATATCCGGATATAAATGTATTAAGTTAATGGACACAATTGTAGATCATTAATCATACAATCAAGCATAATATCGTGTGGTGAATTTTGAATATCCGAATATATATCCTGAAGTAAGTCTATACGCCACAATACTCAAAACTTGTGAATTCTGCGTAGATTTAAATGAAATGGTAGTCTTACAAAATCGAATTTTGCATATAAAAATAGGATGATCAGACCGTATACTTTTTGTTACACAAAATATTGTTTCTTAGTGTTGATTTAAATAATGAAAGACAAATTCAAACGAATAAATAATTAACATAAAATACAATTTGTTAGCAAACTGTTTAGATAGCTCGTGTACATGTACGAACTTCTAATTAAATTTTTGTTTTATATTTAATAAATAAGAATAAAGTCATTAATTGAGCTCATAAATTGTATATGTAGTAGTATAGTACAGTATAAACGTTAGTAGTTGATTTGCTCGAATGTTTCATGTGCTCTAAACTATTTTAAAATTCTGGTCATGCAAACTTCCTTGTATGAGAAAATACTTAAAATTTAAATTGAAATCAAAATAGTGATGTACACATATTAATAGATTAGATTGGAGTCATCTAATGGAAGCCCTAAGTTCTTAAGGCGAATATAAAAAAAAAACTGGTGAGAAACTAACTATTAATGTTAATTTATATAAAAATTCTATTAACATTATGTCCCGACTGTAAATGAAACCTTAGATATAAATGAAATTATTACAAAAATTTTCGAAATTATTGCCAATAGTTTTGAAACTAATATTGTGAAATAGTTAAGAAAAATACCATAGTACTTTCTAAAAACCAGCAAGCATAATAAATAATAAAATAGACACCTAAAAATAATTATTGTAAGCACAAAATAATAAGAAAAGTATATATATATATGTATACATATGAATTGCATTTGCACTTATTGCCTGTAATATTAACGGAAAATTATATATATATATACAGACATATATATATATATATAATTTTATTTTTGGTTAAAATTTTTATATTGTAATTTGTTAGAAAGTATATTTTACGCTAACGTGACGTAAGTAAGTAAAGCTAAATCGTGTTATATATGTATGTTTTATTTTAAACTTAATTTTCTAAGTATATGCATAGTATGTGTTTATGTAATAATGTGTTTGTATGAAGTATTTATGTGTTTTCATAAAACAAAATTGAAAAAATATTTTTGTTAAAGGGTTAATTTCAAACTCTAATGAATTAAAACTAAAAATAAGATCATTATGAAAAAAATCTTATAAACTAGTTTTGATTATGAATTGTTTTGTTAAGGAGTATTTTTGTTTTGTTCTTTAAAGCAAATAAAAAGTATACAAATATAAATATAAACTTATAATTCCACTTAGAATGGTTAGAACAACATTTTAAAATAAATCATATTCCGACATAAGTAACAATAATATTGTAATAGGCTCGCAGGTTAACAATGTACACACATGTATGTAAATATTTTTTGTAATTTTACATGTGCTTAATTTAAACAAAAAACATTTTTTTTAAAAGCGGGTTTATAACAATAAAATATTTTGAAATGTTTATAAATTATTTTTTTTTAGTTTTTAAATGTAATACTAAAAAAAGGAATTATAAATTTCGTTTTTAAAGGAATAAATGGCAAGTGATTTAAGTTAGTGTTTGTTATCATTTTAGTATAAGATGGTGGCACATTAGTTAATAGTTTTTAGAATTTATACAACAATAAAAAGATATGAGAAACTAACTTTGGTTATGAGTACAATGCTTATGTTTTTGTTAGTCTTAATAGTGCAGGTTTGTTGACACTTTTTAAAATTTCTAGATTTTAAAAAATTAACTTTGGTTATGGGACAATTTCCGTGATTTTTTCAAGTCTTAATAGTGAATTTAAATATTTGTACACATTATGTCATGATCTTGTCTGTTTTGCTTTCTGTTACATACTCCTTCCTGTTCTGTATTCCAAGTCTTCAAATCTTTTGCTGTGCAGCACACAAAAAGTGTTTAGTGTAAGCAAGTTATAATAAAATTTTTATGATGATAAAATTCCTGTACCATTCAAAAGACAGAAGAACAGAAACAATTATTGATTTCCTATAAAAATGTTGGATCGATAGAAGTCTTTAATCCTGTTTTGTACACCGAGTGCGAACATTCTTTTTGAGATTTCAAATTTTTTACTTTTCTGTTATCCACTTCCAATCTGTTTCCCTTTCATTTATCTTGGAAAATCTATTGTGCTATCCATAACGGACCGCTATGTGTGCTCAAGTGAGCTTTAGTAATCGTAGCTACCACGTCAACCAAGCAAATGGAGTAAAATTTTCAAAACCTTTCGAATATTCTGATATTTTAAGAACTTTGGCACTTCAAATATTTTTAAAGTCAATCGTTTTCATATCAATCGCAGTATAGAAAAATGTTAGTTTGTTAGCAATAATTGTTCCTGTTCTGTATTTCGAATGCGAAAGTTACAAATTTCGAAATTTTACTATGCTGCTATCCACTTATGTTCCGTTTTATTTTATTATTTGAAAAAGTTTCAGTGCAAACAAATTGAACTACATTTGTAGCATCTTTTGATTAAAAATATTCTGTCAATGGCATACGTTTTAATTCTACTACAAATTTAGAACAGTTATGCTCTTTTTTCTACCATAACCTGTTCTGCAATCCTAATAAAATCTCTGTATGTAAACCCATCGAAGCTTGCTGATTCCAAACTTTTTTTCTTCAATTGTTTAATGTTTTCACTACCCTAGGAATACAGAACAGGGACGCAAAATTTTGTGTTTTTAATTTTATATAATTTTGTTAAATCTAAATGCATTCTGATTATATATACTTGAATACACATTTAAATATTTCGATAAATATCGATTTCAATATAAAAATTAAAATTATTTTAAGACGTTTTTTGTTCGTTCTATATGTATGTTTTGAAAAAATGTTTTTAGAAAAATTCCGTCCGTCCATTCAAAAGTTTACCTAAAAGCATATGTGTTGTAAATTTTGTTAAGTCGGTCTCAACTTAATATTCTTGAAACCATTTTCAGCAATTGTTATCATCGTGTTTTTTTCCCATTTGGCCCTGAGCCATCAGATAGGCCGCACACTCATTTAGAACAGTCATTATTAATTTTACTATTGGAATCAATCGGAGACATTGGCACTCGATGTTGATTCGTATTTAACTGAGTATTTTGAACGTCGCTTGCTGGCCAGTTGGGTAAATTTGAATGATGTTTTGCGTACATGTACACCCCAAAATTATCCGCGTTGTTTTGATTTGTACGGACCAGTAAGGGACATTGATGGGATGGTTCTTTACCACCGCATTCCAAACATTTTCATGACGCCTCAAAGTTGACTTCCAGCCGATATTTTTTACCCGCAGTGACGGCATTCATACACAGGTTCTCCGTCCGGTCCCAATACTGGTAGGCCCAAGTTGGATATTATCATTGGGCTGGTGCTATTGTTGCAAAGTCACCTAAAGAAAATTCTAAAATTAACGAAAGGCTTTGAGCTTGTGCTTGGGCAGCTAAATTTATATATTTTTGAGATTCGTCCTGCCAAATAGCCTCCTGGAGAGCTGTGCTGCCGTTTTGGTAATAATTAGGTATTTGTGATCGTAGATGAGCCACCTTCCATTAAATGTATATCATCCGAAACCTATTATAGCCGATTATCATCTTCGTCATCGCCATCGGTTATTATCCGAAGTATGTCGTTTCGTTGTCACCTATTCCGACTGTTCTTTGTTTGTCTTAGAAATGTTTCCAAAATTTTTGAATGTGGAATGCTCCTCTACTTTAGACTTTATTCAATTTACCCGATGGAATTTCAACAGCTCTTGGGTCTGATCTGTTGCTGGAAGCTATGATAAGCCGTCTCTGATTAAAGCGCCGCTGCTATGGCAGCAGCTTGGGGATTGCGTTTGTGTTTGGTACAGTTACTGCTCCAGGTCCAGGCACAGGCACAGGTACCGGTTTTATAACACTTGGATTGGGCGTTATAACTAAACCGGTAACAGGATTTATAATAGGCTTAATATCTAAAGACTCTGCTGCAGCACTGGCAGATGTACTAGCTGTAGGTACCACAACGGATGTGGGTATAGCTGTCATGAATGGCGTACTACACTGTTCGTTGGCTGCTTCATTCGACGGCAATTTATTGGCATTGGTATTGTTGGTATATTTAATGCGCGGATGAAATGAAGCTGCCAATTTGTTAGACATCATTTCATCACTTGGCAAGTTTTTTGAAGCCGTATCAGATGCAGCACCATTTGTGGCTATAGCCGCAATGCTAGACGGTTCTTTTGTTTCTGCAGATGTGGGTGAAGTTCGATCAACATATTTTACGG
>QOCX01005946.1:0-12040 GCA_005959815.1 Sarcophaga bullata | reverse complement strand
TTCACGACAAATAAACGTTTTGCAAAATTTACAAAAAATAACAACATACCCGTACTTATCACGTTTATTAAGATAAGTACGTACTAGCGACTGCAAATTTTATCATTTAGGATGGTAAATTTGGTCCTTGAGCACGCTAACATTTCGCGATTTTTATTATGAAATTTCCGGTCATATTTCTGCATAATTTTGATGTGATCTCTTCATCGAGTGTATCGTATTGACACAGTAAACTAGAAGTTTTTGAAACATAAGGGGGAAAGTATGGGCTGGTACTACCATGCACCATTCTTTTTCCTTGGAGTTTATTAGAGTTGATGTGTCTATGGTATCTTGCATTAAGTTTCGACGTGTCGCTGCGAATTGCAAAATGACTCCTGGATAGGAAGATATTTATGACATTGGGTGCATAGGTTATTACAAATATTGTCGTAGATGCCTAGACAATGATGAATAGAGAGCGTGCGACGTTTCATATTTTATTGTTTTACTCTCCCATGAATTTGTTCAATATCAAAATCAACTTATCGACTTCTTTCAGTACTATTTGGAGGGCTACACGTTGATTTCGAAAAGAATATTGTGGCCGTAATTTGGCTGCTATTTTATTTGCTACCTGCTAAAGAGTTTCGCATATAGCAGTATAATCCCTCACCAATTGTTACTATAGTTGTTCGTCCTTTTATAATAATTATACACCCTGTTGGATGGCTTTCATGTTGCTCGTGCTGCTGATTCCTTTAAAATCGTTCCTGCTGTGGTCATAAAGCAAAAGTGGATGACGGTGATCCAACGAAAAATATTTAAACACAAAAAAAAAAACTCAATGGAAAACCTTTTGCAAACAACATTAACTGTTTCACATGTCAGTTACTTCTTATAACAACATTATTGTTACTCGTGATGATCGAACTAATTTTGTTGTCCTTAATACACAAGTTTGTCCATTCACTCAATTATTTAATGCTAACCGGAACCATCAACAAAGTCTTGAAGCAGAAATAATAGCGTATTTATCTACAACAAAAGAAATGTTATTGACATCAGCACCGTTTTTATTGTGGAATAATGCTACCAATAACAAAAGAAGACAAACTGATGAATGAACGATAGCAGCATAAAACGTAGCAAGACTGCCATAAAAGCCAGTAAAACAAAAACTTATGAGGATTGCAATATCAATAAAAAACTATCCTTGTACATGTCTGAGCGACAAAGTATTGTTTGTAACAAGAAAAACAAAATGATTCCTATGAAATGATTTCGAGTCCTAATTCTTTGTTAAGATAAAAATTAAAAAAATACAAAATTGGGATTTAATAAAAGATTAGGAAAACTAAAGTTGGTCCTTCAAATCGCAAATAATAATTGTGGGGTGCTCTAGTAGTCTAGTGAGTAGAGTGCTAGACTATCGGCGTTCACTCGTGGGTTTAATTTCCAATACAGACTCTTTTATGTGACACTATACTGTCCATATGGTCAAATTTAAAAAAACAGTTTTTGTTAAACATAATAATTTTGGAGGGATCGTTAAATGTAAAAAAGTATTTTTTACTTCAAAATATTGTTACGTTTTTTACCTTTTAAAAACGTTTGAAACATGGAGCTCATAGATTGCAAATAAAAATAGAAATATAATTTGTGTTCAGTTTTAATTAAATTTTATTTTCGCACAATTTTGTGTACCACTGTTCACAACTTAGTTCAAGCAACAACAATTGCCTTTAATTTGTATTCCTATGGTTTACGATCACTTTCGATAAAAATAAAACTATTACACAATTGTTCTGTAAATCTTTGTAACGGAGATCGTCAAACCACGATTGCTTTCCCAAGACTGACACCAACTTCTAACCCGACTTCCTGCCTGCTTTGCTTGCCTTTTAATAGCGACGTAAACAACCTGATGAAAGCTTGAAAACGAACGTTCGAGGCTCGCCTTCTCGAATCAGCATAAATGTAACATAGTTCTTACATTATTTCATGTTTTCTCTTGTTCTTGTTTACGGTTCGTCCTTGCAGTGTTGTTTTGCTTGTTGTTTACTTGTTTATTAATCTTCTTAACTTAATTTGACATCTCTTTTATGAAAAATCACAAATCAATTGTGATGAACTGATAAAAATTAGACAAAAATAATCATAAGTTAATATTTGAAAGCAGTAGAACTATCTCGTAGTTATTATTTTAAAAAATGAATAACCCAGACCATACTTTTCTAAAGGGTTTTTTTGGTGTGAATTTAGTTTGAATTCTGAATTCAACCTTACGATTGCTTTCTTAACCTAACTTAGTGTAGTAGTAGATTGATATTAAAAAAGCGCAAAAATGACATTTTAATTGATATCAACCGCAATTTGCTACTTTCAGCGTAAAATCCCAAAGGGCTGAAAACTTTAACACTTTTTATTAGTTCTCTCTGTGTTGGCTTATTAGATGAAAGCCAGGGTTTCGATTCCCCGGTCAGACATCAAAAATGAAATATGAAAAAAAATATTCTTCGGCGGCTTCCTCTCAGCAAATTTCTGGAAAAAACTATGAAGTTAAGTAAATAAAATTGCCATGAAAAGTCTCTAAAGAAATCTGTCGTTCGGAGTCGACTTTAAACTGTAGATACCGCCAACTCCATATAATAGAAATTAACACACATAAAATAAGTGGTGTGAGAAGCTAGGCCGTAATCCTGACTGAAGGGTTGTAATGGCCAATTATGTATGTAGTTTGAGCTCTAGCCGTCGAAGCAATTTACGTTGTCACTGCCTTTTTTCTTACTGGTTTTGGATTCAATATTAATAAAGAAGCTGCTCCGCAACTTACAACAAGCAATGTTTCCCTCTTCCAAGTGGGAAATATATCAAAACTTTGGAGAAAGCCTTATTGATATAAAAAGATATACCCTTTGTTTTTGCAATTATTTTAGAGAAAAGCTTCAGAGAAATTTGTCAGTTTCATGAAACGAGGTACGCCTTATCAAGACCAATACCAAAATGTTAAAAATCATATTTGGGGCAAGGTACTCGTATGCAGTGGATATTCCTCCTCTAAATCTGAAACAATTGCAATATTTAAACTATAAAATTTTCGATTAACTTTATAAATACTGTTACGACTAAAAAGTATTTAAATTTAAATGTTATTTCATAAATATAACGTTTGTTTGATTAATAAAACAATACATATATTCAATGATTTTTTACTTCTTTTAGAATTATCCGATGCGAACAAAATCATCAAAATATAAAATATCACAAACATAGTATTCCGAAAAAAATAATGATTTCCGTCTTCATAGTACAAAAATAAAACCGAATTCAGCTTAAAAATATGATGGGTTTCATTAATCCAAGCACATGAGCAATATTAGATTGTAATAATAAATATTGATCATACGTTACAGTTCTCATAAGAATTGCAATAGCAATACGAATGCTTTTAATTCAGCTTAAAAGTATGCTACACTTAAAGATGTTTCTTAATTCAGAGGTATGAGTAGCATCAGATTGCAATAACAAATATTGCTCATACGTAATGGTACACAGTTCAAATAAGTGCTACAAAACCAATATGGAACAGTTTTGTTTATATTTGTGCAAAGTTGTTTGAAAAACATTTAAGGCTTCATATTTCGTTCAGTAAATGGCTTTGCATTCAAATACAAATCTCTTAATTATTTATATACATTTTAGGAATATTATTCTAAATTTCATTAAAAATTCTTAAAAACTTTTCGTTAAAAAAATAAATAAAAAATGATCTAAATTAAACGACAAAAAGATACGAATGTCTCCATAATCGTTGTGATCGAGCCTGGATTTATTTTTATTTTTTTAGACCAACAATAAACTTTGAAAGCGCTGAAATGAAAAATATTAGATGAACATGACACCTTGAGAAATAAATGGCGGGAATGTGGTACAACAAATATTTCTTTATTTATTTCAATACAATTTTAAATTACATCTAATTATTACGAGCTGCGTAACGTAGACCTTATGTTCGGTATAGTGTAACAAACCAGAGTCAATGTTCAAATACTTTGAATAAAAGGTTTTTTACTTTCCCATTAAAAATTAGTATTTCGTTTAACAAAACGCTAATTTCATTCTGGTATACCTGGTAAATATATTAATATCAGTCAACATATTAAATACAAATTTTGTATTAATAGCGCAAAAGACAGTACAACAAGATAAATATTTATGGAATAAAAAATTTTAGGACCAGAATAAGTAATAATAATTCGTTAATTCTACAAAAATATGTAAAATTATTGGTTTGTTTCTATAATAACAGGTTAATAACATGTTAAATAATTTGTTAGATGTAGGAATTCATACTTGTTTTTTAATTGCTATCATTTAAATTATTTGATACAAAATAATTTCTCTAATGTATTATATTTATACACCTTTTGTTATTCTATCGGTATGATAATCATATTTTACATTAAACTGTAGAATATATTACGGCAACTCCTAACAATTGTGTTTTCTATAATTGAGTTTAAAGAAAAACGTTTAATCTTTAGTAAATTCAGCGCATTTTAATGAAATGTAATAGTTTTTAGATTAATTTGGTTTTTTATTACCTAAAACACTGCACTTGATTTCAAAGGGATGGGCTTGATGCAATAATATATTTTCGTAGATCAATAAAGAAAGGCTTTGATGCCAAATATACGAAAAATACTGTGAACAATGGTAAAGGCAGTTTCTTGTTATGAAATTGCTTTCAATGTTCTGGAGCTACCTTCATATTTTTACGTGTACAAGAACAAACTTAACGAAAATATGTAAGAAGGACAAATAGCCAACAACAAAATACACATATCATACGGTAAATTGAAATTACAAGTACCAATAAGTAGGAGTTTACGAGAAGTTAACAAAACAAAAATATAAAATCCAATAACAATGATACACATAAAAATATAAAATAAACCGGTATATGGTAAATATATTACGGTGGATATAACTCGTTAATATCAAATTTAGAACAGGAAATGTTTGTGGGCGAGAGTCGTCATTTCCACTTAAGGAGCTAAGCATTTCAATGACAACGACGGTGAATGTTTACTGATAACCAAATATTTAGTCCTGTGATTAGTAAAAAATGTATTCAAATTCACTAAAAGAAGCTATCTTGGTTATCTTCAAGAGCAAAGTAAGATTCATATCACAGCTATATGCAAATAACTAGAACATTTAAATTACTTCGCGGTGACTTTATTATTTACAATATATTTTGAAATTTCTTGATCCTTTTGGTTTGCAAATACATAAGTTCTTGTATAATAATTTTTTCAAGAAACTTTAGCAACTTCATATATATAATTTAAATTATTTATTTTAATAGAAAACATTTATTTGATTGCAAGTTTATCGGTGAGTTTGTCAATATAAATACATACTCTCAACTTAGCACAAGTTGAACTCGTTTTGTGGCGATCTGTTAGAGATTTTTAGATCAGTACACAAAATGCTGCAAGATCACAGTCATACGTGTTGCTCGTTCACCATGTATTTCCATTGTGGCAGTGAACCTTTCCTTATTACTTATTTTTTCTGTTTAAGGCAGCCAAAATAAAAGATTTTCCATATGTAAACTTGACACAGGTTCACATTGACCAATTAAATGTAACTGCTTCCACAAAAATCATTTTCTATTTTTTTCACAAAAAATCTTCAGAAACAATAAAAAAAACCTGTGTCGTTAACATTTTTACGTTGAAATATTTTCATGTTTAAGTAAACAATGCCAACCTTTAATTTTTAAACGAGATGTAGGTGGCACGTTTCTTGTTTATTTTGCATTTCTCTTATAACTCTACATATTTGCTGTTTGTCAAAATCACATTAACAGTTATGTGTACATATGCACAATCTGTAGTGCATATGATGTGGAAAATTAAGGGATTGTTGATTCTGCAATCCACTGCATCCATGCAGTGTGTATGTATCACATATGAGGCGGAAAATCAAGCAATGTGGAAACGTTTCATATGTAGCAACAAGTTTACAGCTTTAAATATGAAAATCGGTTGACTGTAATGTTAACTGCTATAAAAGAGCACTTTCCAAAGCGCTTTTTTTAACATGAGCACGTATTTGTTGTGTTATTGTTTTCTGAAACCTATTTATTTGTAAGAAATTATGTTTTCAATTTAAAGCGGGCGTTCAGTTAAGAAAGACATATCGTGCTATGTTGTTGTAGGCTAGGTTGAGTATACAACTGTCATAACATATACTCATATACTAAATTCAGGTAGAACAAATGTTCTAAAGGTTTGATGGATTGATGCATAGTCCGTTAGTTAAAGTCCCAGCTGTCAAATTTTCGCTAGGTTTATGATTAATTGAATCTAAGGTTACTGTACTTCTCATTGGGCTAAGCACAATATCCAGATCCCAAAATGGCCCATTATAAAATATAGAATCTATACGAGAATTAATATTCTTCTTACGAGTACTAGGATAGAGCTGATGATGTCATCAGCATACATTAAACATTACAGTCAACAAAAACATTCGATTTATTAAGCGAATCTGAAATATTTCCTTTTAAATAAACTTTTTGAATCGGTTTATTAGACAAGAATAAATTAGGCTACCGGCAGAATTACAAAATAAAACAGTTTTCGGTGGGTTTTCAATAGAACTTCGTGATCAACACCGTTTCAAAAGTCTTGGTCAAATTAAGAAGAAGAATTTTTCCATAGTTTACGTAAGCCATTTCCATAACCATTCCACAAGAGGCACCGGAGTGTACCTTATAGACGTTATTTTTGTTTTTAATCTAATTATGTAAATGGAATGTAATGAAAAATGCAAGAGGTTATCAAAAACCACCGCTAATATCTTCAAGTATCAAATCAATTTTAACCTTTTTTATCTACAAGGTACCCATGGCTAAGAGGTGGATAGCTAGAATCATTGTTCTATAAAAAATTCGACTATAGTGACTAGATACCGGGTGAACTTGATCTACCTTTACTGTAGACGAGTACATGGTCATTCGTATAAAAGACCAGTTTGATATCCCGGGGGGCGACTTCAAATTTGCCAACGTAAAAATTGAATAAAAGAGGTTATAATACTAGACCATGGAATACAACCATTTTGAGTTTGCAGTATTTAGAGTTTTAGCCTGATAATTCTACGAAAGCTTGGTAATTGGCAAGTCAGTACAGCATATGAATGGAAGTGTAAAAGTCAGAACAGCGTCTACCAGCTTAGTGTGATCAACTGCATTAAATGCCTTGGATAGCGGGTTGATGTGATCATTGCCGGATAAAGCTAGTTGCTATGTGGGTAACGTTTAAGTTCAAAGCTCTGAAGTGGCAGTTATTAATTGGTGGGTCGTTATAAAGTCCGACTAACGGTACTTTTTCCCCAAGTCTTCGCAGCTTCACTAGTAGCAGGTACACTATCCTCAGAGCATTTAGCCAGGAATTTCTAATATTCTTTTTGTAGGAATTGAAACTCATTTTATTTTATAGCCCACTTACTAGACCGTTTAGCCCTATTGAAAAGTCTTCTAGTTTCCCCTTAAACAGTGCCGAGCGTGCTCGCAGCGATCGCCAATTGGTCAAGATTTAAGAAGAGACTCTCCTAAAATCCCAGTAAGTTGTAAATTGCGCCATAAACTGTTCCCATCCCCGCTAGTGATCAGCATTTTAAATGTTCCAATTCGAATTCCTGGAATTCTTATAGGGGAAAACCCTGATCGTAATAAGACAATGCTGAAGAGTATTCGTTAGTGATCTCAAAAAGGGACTCTTCGTAGATACGCTTCAGTTGCGACCCTAACTATATCTGAATCCGCCACTAACGTCAGATCTATTACTTGGTTCCTTGTGGAACTATTGCAAATTGTGGTTTAAAGTAAAATGAATCGAAAAAGGACTCACGTCTTCCGTTGATGGTGGGCCGTAGGCATCACAATTCTATGAGCGCCAATGCACCAGTTGCTGGAAAGCAGAAAATTCTGCTCTAAAATAATATAAAAATTTTCTCATACATAAATTTAAGCAATAATATACTTCTTCTTTAACGAATAATTATTTTTGAATACAACTTTTTAAAAATAGTTCCACGCATGAGATTTGATTTTTCTGCTACAAAGAATTTGTGCAAAATTTCATCAAATATATCATGTATATACTGACATGTACATATTTTTGTACATTTATGTCTGTAAGTATATCAGTAATTAGTTATAATATTCTACGTTCGACAAAATTACAATAACACGAATAAAGATAGAACATGTGTCACTAAGGATCAGCTGTAGTCCGAGTTATATAAAAGTTACCCCATGAACCATTGTGTATAAAAAATTCCAGATAATTCTCGCAATATTTCGCGGGATTTCAGGAGTGAAAATGATAGTTTTAGAATAGGTAACACTTAATATTAAAAAGTTTGGTTATGTAAAGTTCATATTCATCTCTTCTTACAGGCATATGGGTAGTTAATACGCTTAAAAATACGCTTGAAAATATATGTTTTAGCCCATCCTTGGCTCGTAATCGAAAATGAATTTTTGCATATCAGCATTTCTATTTCAATGAGTATGTTTGTAATGTATTACGCATATGTATTCGTGCATATAAGTATGTGGTATACAATTTTGTGCGGTAAATTAAACACAAATGATTCAATTTTTTTTTATAATGTTTCTGGCCCATATAAACAACAGTAGAAATTAACTGCAATAATAATAACAATAAAAATTACTATAAACGCATTGAATATTACAATAATACGAATTATATAGACCAGAGAATAATCCTGACCTTTTGTTTTCCCTTTGTGTAGACACAGTAGTGGTTATTATTGTGATTATTATTGTTACTGCTATTATTCGTATCGAGATATACGAGGTGCGCGTCTAGAGCTGCAAAATTTAATTTTTCTTTAACGATAGTTATCAAGTATAAAACAATTTAATACCTCTCATCCTAATATTGAAATTCAATATCAAAATATTCTTTAATTTACTATTTGCTTGTATGAATTGAATTGTCTGACTCCATTATATTAAGATGCATACTAACTGGAATATGAGATACACAATGCAAAGTCACTAAGGAGGTTCTTCATTTGTCGAAAACCAAGCACCCCTTAAAGTATAGATATTGTCGTACGACTTTTTAATTTATTCACGGGCTATATAATGATAAACTAAAGACAATACCTGGACAATAACACTGATCTCTCCTTTTCATCTTTTTATTTTAGCAACAATTTTGTAAATAAAAAACATAACGAATATATTGTGGCATAAAGGTAGTGGAGTATTTCTCTCAATCTGTATAGGGTATTGCCGTAATGTCTCCCGCAATATTCAGCATGCTGTTAGGCATAGGTAAGGATAACTGTAGCTATTACTTTAAAGTACATGTTCGAAGTATATGTTCGGGTAATTTATTTCCCACATTATGGAGTCTACATATTGGGTTATAAATCGAACCCTATTTTAAAACAAGTGTTCATTAAGTTTAAAATTCTCATTAAGTCTTATTCTCACTTGAGTAGAGTGTTCGCCTCTCTTCATTTTTTTTTATCGAGATATACCCTTCCCTTCGAAGTTGCCGTAGTCTAGTAGGTAGTGTGTTGCTTGTTTAGGACGTAAGGGCCTACGGTTTAAATCCCATATCAGGACATCAAAACGAAAATATGAAAAAGAATTTTTCTTCGGAGACTTCTTTCGCAAACAGATGTCTGTGGTAACGACTCTCAGAGCAAATGTAAATTGCCATGAAAAGTTTCTAAAATCTATCGTTCTGAGTCGACTTTAAATTGTCACCGGTCTCACGCCACTCATGTATAAAATAACATTACACAACATAGAGTGCGGTGGTAGGGAAGCTGGGCTACATACCTCTGACTGACGGGGTCTGTAATAACTAATAATTATATATGTGCTACACATCTTTCCAATTCCCTCTTCTACTACCAATTAAAAGGACCTGGTCCTTAAGTTGGCCGCTCCGAAATCTGGACTTAACTGTCACGAAATCATATAAAAGCTGAGTACTCTGTGCCGGCCTGACTGTCAGATAGTATTCCTAGTATTCCGTCCTCTGTAATTCGTGTCCAAATTTAGGTGAGCACATTTTTCGAACTTACCTTTGGTAGCATTTGTGAGTTTTGCATTGAATCTCGCGTTAGACTAGTGTCCCATTAACCACAGCCTCCATTGCTTTGGTGCTCACAAACGCACTGCAACGGACTTAGTCCATTAGTTACAACGTCATTAATAACAATTTCTCTTAGACATTGTTAGACACTTGAGCTGTTTGCAAGAGAATCTAACAAGACATTTTATACATTTATGGATCCGGGTATGTACTGGGCATAATGGATCAGCTAATCTCGATACATTCGAATAAAAAAATGTCAACGCGGTTTTAGCGATTATGATCAATAAAGAAGACAAGCGAATTGGCTTCGGATGGTATCTCAAATTAGTCAAGTGTCCGAGGCCCTTAGTAGATAGCCTTAGAGAAAAGAAGTTATTCAATGCGGCTTAAACATTTTGCTAAGAATGGTGAATCGGCTAGAGACTAAAACTCCATAAGGCACATCTTGTCAAATCAAAATCTTAGGCGTTAGTTTAACTCTGATATACATACCAAACAACCACAATAAATAGATCCTTGTTTTTAATATGACAATAACGGACTGATTCTATTAATGGTAACGGTTTTTATCACCCAGAGAAACCATCATCCTTGTATTTCACTAACTCGTTAATTTTTTTTTTTGGAGCCTTTCGGTGTATATTAAACATGTTTTTCTGCGTTATTATTTACGTGTTTACAAAAACGTTTTCTTTGTGTAGTTCCGACTGATTTTGGAACTGCCTTCGTTATTTTCTCTACGCATACACCACATGTAATAATGTGTACCATTGTATGTCTAATGAAGCGGTTGTGTGGAGTTGATTTTTACATCAGCACTTGATGTTAGCTAATTGAAATATCTATTGTGAGTTCATTTGTGTACTAAGTATAGTTGTAACCTTCTACGTCTTAGGTTTTATTCGCAAGTGCTACAATAACTATAAACATTTATTCTAACTAATTTATTGTTTAAACTAGCTGCTCCATTCATACGTTTATAGTTGTTTACCAATGAAACCAATCAAAATTGTGGGTCTAACGTGGCTTTGGAAGATCTCCTCTAAATAATGATATATTTCCGGATGTTTTTATTCGTATTGTGTTTCTAAGATTGGATCTTTGTAGTACTTACAAGCTTAGTCAATAATTACCTGATCAATACTTACCTTTGCATATTTTTTACAATAAGATTATAATTTTTATGGTTTTTAAATGTTTATAAGAAATTGGCACTACGGTTGAACATGTTCTGGTAAATTTCATAGCTTAACTTGTATTTCTACTTTATATTGACTTGTAAGCAATTTCAATTACTATTTCATGGTAACGAAAATTTATCTCCGTGGGAGCGCTACGACAATGGCTCCTCACCACAGTGTTAAAATATAGCACAAGATCAATTACATCATAACAGTTTTGCCTATTTAGTAAAAAAACTATATGCACGCCGTTTATGAGGCCTCACTGATAGAGACAGATCAGTTTCTACATTTCTTAATTTACGTCTTGGCCGCTATTAAATGATCTGTTTTTAGCACATCCATATTAATAAAAAAAACTAAGTTGACTCGCACTAGAACCAGTAAGGATGTAATAAGCTAACTCACTGCAGAAAAATATCCATTACACGACTGCGAAAACTTTTTAATAGAGTGGACTACAATTTTAACTGTGTCGAGAATCTTTTAATTAATTCTTCTAAATTTATAAAATAGTAATTCATTTTCGAGTGCGTTGATTCTAGGCAACGATTATCCTAGTACTTGCTGCAGCAGACTAATCACCTCACCTTAGGTAGAACAAACAAAAATAGTTTGAAAAACGAAAAAACAGTACAGAAAAGCTTTGTTGTGAAAATCTCCAAATTAAATTATTACGAGGTAATTCGCGCGGACGCAGCATAGAGAAGATCA
>QOCX01005942.1:0-12045 GCA_005959815.1 Sarcophaga bullata | reverse complement strand
TTTTGGTGAAGGTGAATGAATATCTTCTAACGATTGAGGTGGTCAATCATTTATTGTCAATAGTTTTTGCCGTCGACCATAATTAAGGAGTTCAGCGCCATTGAATTACTGATTTCAAATGCTTTTTAGATGCGAAATAATTGATTTGATCAATACATACATACAAACACGACGCCAGCAAATATGTTCACTTACAAACATGCTGTTATTATTACTGGCTACCATCAACATTGTGCAACAAATGCATCCTCAGGTAAAAAAAGAAGAAGAAAAAACTTTAAACAATTCGTTAAAAGAATCCACAAAAGATCATTAATAAAACATTATGGGAATGGGATGATCAAGTTGACGATGTTGCTCGCTAATAAAACATGCAACAGACCAGCGCACATACAAAATTAATGCCATAACTTAGCCGCTGCTTGGCTCAGCTCAGCCTAGCCATTCAGCTTGCCAAGCGAATGAGCGAGTGATCTGGTGAAGTGATTAAAACACTCTTCAATCATAATTCAGTATGTACATACATGCATACGTTTGGTTGTTTGCTTTCGATTTATTTTCGTGTTTTTTTTGTTTGTTTTGTTGTTGTCATTTTGTTTCAGTAACAATCACTAGTCAACCACAAGCTAGGATTCACATGCAATTAAAGCGACGACATACGTTCAAGCCCAAAATGCAATGCAACATTGAATAAACATTTCAACAGTTCAACAGCAGAAACTATTTTTGATCTTGTTGATATGAAAAGGAAAAATAAAAAAATAATTGCCAGATTTTTAACAGTTATAGCCAATATTCTAGTTTAATTTGGCCTCTTTCGTGCATAGCTCTCAAAGAATTTTGCTATCAAATGTTCAAAAGGCAGTGGCAGCTTAAAGATTATACGTTAATCTGTTTAATTGTGTTGTTCACCTTATAGAGCTGCTCTTAAGTTAACGCTGCCGAGTATAAGAGACACGAGTTGCAATTGAATTGCAAATTCTAATAGAATGGATGACAACAACAATGTGGTGTTTTTAATCACGTGTCACTCAGTCACATGCTCATGCACATCCGCTTGCAATCTGAACGTGGGCATCAGCGCTGAGCTGAGCAAGCAGCCGGCCTAAGTTCACTGCATACTAACGTATGTATGTCCTGGTCTCGCTGCATGCAGGTATTACGCCGACATCCATCAGTCAAACTGTGTGATCATGCCATTCCGATAAAGTGTTTTCATTAATATCTGTTTGTGATTCTTTTACGAATTGGTTTAACAGTTTTTTCTTTTCTGTTTTTTACCTGAAGGACTGATTTGTTGCAGCAATGTTGATGAGTAGCGCAGTAATATAACACATTGGTTGTCAGTGACACATACTGGTCTGCTGGCGGTCGTGTTCTGTAGTGTATGTTGTGGGATACAATCAACTTACGATTTTCGATCTAAGAAGAGCATCCTTGATAATCAGTAATGTAATGGCGCTGAACTCCTTAAGATTAATGGTCGACGGCAAAAACTCGACTGGTGACAGAAGTGATTGACCACCTCACGCTAGAGATAGATTCGCATTCCACCTTCTCTCACCCAAAAACCAAACACAAGAACGAACAATACTACGAAGTGAGTTTTCAAAACAAACCTCATGAGAAACTAGATGAAGTAATTGTCCATCCTTACCTCTGAACTTAACCGGTTAACCAGCCTGGTATTGTTGTTGTGTGTCTGTTGTTGGTTGCAGGCGAATTGAATGCGCGTAATAGAGCGAAGCACCAATGCCGAAGTAACGAACGCGCGACACCAAGACCACTGCCATGCGTTTGCAGGACAGTTGCAATGACGAGCCTTTATTCAACATCTCTGAACCTGCTTACTTTTGTCTATTACCTCAGTCATTCTTGGCCTGTTTTTCTGTGTGTTGTTGATTGTGTGCTTGTTTGTTGTTCATCCGGCAATCTATTGTTGATTGTTTCTAAAGCTCTAAGCACTTTCGACTTCCACTTGAATGTCGAAATGGATGGTCAGTAGCCGCCCGGCATCGATTTCAACAACAAGAGCAAACTTGCGGCATGAGACTAGGTCTCCATCTCTGGAACACATGCGAACCAAGTGAACACCTCCGAGCAAGTTATTTTCATTTCTTTTTACGAATTAAGCTGTTTCTTTCATCTCTCTCTCTCTCTCGCATATTTTGTGTTAATGGCTTGTCCAATGAACGCTTTTTGGTTTGATTTGGTGTCAAGATAGTAAACTTTCGTCGATTCAATATTCTCCTACTTCTGCGGTTCGTAGATTAACCATGGGTTTCGCCTACTGAATAATATTTAGATAAATTGATATTTTTTGTAAGGTACTTGAAGGAAGAAAGGAGAAGTGGGCGGCGTGGCCAAATAAAGAGTTCCGGCTTCTTAGCTTTTATTTTGCATACCAAATTTATGAACAACTGACGCTTTAGAAGGCAAAGCTTTTAAGCATTTAAATTGAATTTTCTAAATATGCATACAGGTGGCGGTCGCCAAATGTACTACATAATATTTACGCCCAAGACATGAAAGTAACATTTCTACCTTGTTATTGATAGCAAGTTTATAAAATTGCTGCTCTACTTACAAAAGTTATACGAAGAAGTTAAGCCCCACCACCAGGCAGGAAAATACCTTTACAAACATTCATCAGTCTTGTTGCGCACGCACACGACACCAACCAACCACAAAAAAATTGTTTGCAAAGATTTCATGTTCACAAATTTGGCTGCACTTCTACCAGGGCGGAGAAAGAATTGTGATAGCCAACACGGGCGTGTGGCTTTGGCGTCATTCTTCTTCTTAACTTTCTTATGAACTTCTCACTAACCAACCGGCATTAAGTTTTTAGTAAAACTGGTATGAAGAATGAAAGCTATAAACACCGTACTCTTAGCTTTTCACTGTACATATCTATAGATATTTGCCACGCCCACTTTAAAGCATATTAAGTAAATCAATGTAAACCTCTTATAACTATTGCTGTTATAGCATCAATTTTTATAATTTTACGAACATGAAAGCTAACGAACCGTCACAACTCTGTACTTTTCTACTAGCAGCCAACTCGATGCCACCGCCCTGTACGTGCACGCCTTGCAGTTAGTATCTGTATAGTTTAATATAACATATTATCGCCGATAATAGTTATCCGGAGCCATCCACATCCTCTACCATCACCGTGCCACTCTCAACGTCACTATCCCGTCCTCAGCCACCACTCTGATGCAGTTTGTTGGCGAAAAAAAAATCTAGACTGTGAAGCCATCAGCGAAACTAAATGTTATGGAAGGCACGGAAATACGACAGAGTAAGGTTGTCCCAGATCATTCCGGAATTGTATTGGATTATACGAGGTGCCTGAGTTAGGGATTTCTTTTCTTGCTAGCGGGTCATGTATGGAATTGCTCCATATATGTACTCTGACTCTGGATTTTTACAGAAACTGCACGAGATTCGACAGAGGAAGAGCAACTTTTGCCTGTACATCTCCGGAGCGACTCTTGCGGAGGATTTTTAAGTAGCCAGGCTTGGTCGTCAATAGAATTGTTTGGTGTGAATGATCATGCCCATACGACGCGGTGATTTCTTTAAATTTCGAAGTTTGCAATAGTGAACTGAAATAAGAATCGTTCTTTCTTAAGCTTTTTTTGCCCTGGTCCTTTCAGCTCCAATGAAATTTTATGTACCATTTCTGGCTCAATCTTCACCAATAGCAGGCCTTGGCTTGGCATAATACATGGCGAGCAGGACTAGCAAGATTGTCATAGCAGGACTCTTGACGGCTAATGGTTGCCTCCAAAACTTGAGATGTAAGTGAGTCACGTCATACTTACCTGTGATAACGTTATTAATTTGTGGTTTATTCAGTGGCTTTGTCTTGTTGAAACAACGTGACAACTTGGGACAATCCTAGGTTCAAGTCTTTAACTTCTTCTAAAAACAAAGCAACATGCGATTGCTATCATCTTTGGAGAAAGTACGGCTCACACCTTTATAAACAGTTCATCTTTTAACGTGCACTGTCAGCTCATGAACTACTTTTTGGGCTAGATCTTCCCAACAAATTCGGCAGCTTGTGGACGTATTATGAACCGCCAACTGAGATTTTATATTCGAAAAGAATTCTTGTGAGTAGAAAGAGCTTAAAACTTGTGATTTAAGTTCCGGCTCAGACAACTTGAATGAACGACATATCTTTGTAACGTGCATTTTGACAGCTTCATAAACTGCATTGGTTGCTGGTCTTGCGCCAGATTAGTTAGGTAGCTTGCTGACATATTATTGATCAATCTTAATTATCAATAGCTCAGAAAAACAATTCCTTCTATAGACAACGCGCGTTTCAACTCTGTATGTTAAATCCGGCTCAGACAGATCAAGAATGAAAGAAATATCTTTTAACGTGGCTTCGCAGCTCATGAATCTCTTTGGCTGCTTCTTTGCAATAAATTCGGTGAGCTTGTGGCGTATTATTGAGTCAAATCTTAATTCTTATCATTTGAAAACAATTCTTCGATAGAAAGTGGATTTTCCGTGCTGTGGACATTTTCGAGACATTTCAAATGAAACAGAAAGTATGAACAACATATTCCCTTTCTAAGAGTCGACGTAGTCCCTAGTAGGCAGTAGGCTGGTCATCCCACGCACAGTCAGACATCAAAAAACGAATATGGAAACATATTTCTGCGGCGAATTCCTCTTAGAGATTCTGGCAAAGTAACTCTGAGAGAAAATCAAATTGTAATGAAGAAGTTTATCAAAAACTCTGTCGTATCGAGTCGACCTTTAAACACTGTGGGGGCACTCCCGCCACTGCATCTGATAGAACATCGAAGACACACAACCTGAGTGCAGTGGAGAGAGCAAGGCCTAATCTATTAAACCTGAAGGGTTGTAAATGGCCCAATTATGTGATGTAAGTAGTGTCCTTTCGGCAAGCATTGTAAATTTGCTAGTGAAAACGTTCAAAAATCTATCGTTCTGAGCCCTAGCACTCTGAGATAAAATTCTTACAGCACATGAACATGAGTCGGTTGTAGACTCCCTTCTGCTAAAGGATTGTAGATTGGCAAGTAAGTAAATAACTTAACTTCCCTGGAGAAATGCAAGAAGCAATTTTATTGAACTTTTCTTTTTTTTTATATAAACACATTTATTCTACAATAGTCGTTATTAACAAAAAAATATGTTTATAGAAATAAAAAAAAAATATTGTGGAAATCGATTGGCAAACGGCAACCTCCCTCAACTACTGGCTGCTGGACACGAACTATGCATCGCAACGGAACTTACTCAATTAATCGGACGTAGACGTCGTTAGAGGCTTGCAGCCCTCTCCTTATATCTCTCCTCAGGGACAGAAGTATTAGGACTAACGAATGAATTGTGAACAACAACTTCGCACAAGCATTTATACGTTACAGGCAAAATACTCCACCTCGCAGTAACCTCTGACAGCTGCAAGCTCTCCTTCATAAAATCTCTCCCTGTACGAATACTAGATTACAGATTAGACTCGATGATTTCAAAAAAAAAAACATCTTGCCAACAAGATTAGTTACAAAATTAAAGGAGTCATCTGGAAGCTGCATACCTTTTGAAAGAGAGAACTATTTTGTGTCATACAGATGCGTCAAGAACAGATCTTGGAACTAGATAAGCAGTATTTGGCCGCAGAAAGGAAGATTCCGAGTCTATGAGAAAACTCACAAGTATTTTCCAAGTGGAAGTTTCATGCCTTAAAAGATGGCTTCACACCTTTGACTGAACTCTTCATAAGAGACGAAGATTTCAATTTTGTAGTAAAGAACATACGAATAGAAAATAAGAAAGGAAAAGTTATTATTACGCGCCCTATTAAGGCTTGTATTGGCCCAGTTTTTAATGTATCGAACGTCTCCAGTTGTTATTTTGGCGATTGAAGGTGTTTAGTCTTTAGTCTTGAACGCCATCCTAATCACGCTATCGGAATTTCTCATGATAGTAATAGCAAATCCATTTACATTTCCCTCAGCTTGATTTGGGAGAGAATAGGTTCCTCCAAGACTCCGAAGTCTCTACTGATGTGAGTGATTACTTTCCATATTATCCTCCCTTATACGGAAGTGGAATTAAAGCTTGCATTCCATTTGCGAATCTTGGTGTAATGTTTCAAGTGCCTTTCCCGCTTTATTTCATTGTTACTTCACTGTGTAGACAGGTTAGTCTCTGTGCTAACATTGTTTATTCTCATATCTTCTATTTTCTTGACATCTAACTCAAGTTCAACAGTAAGTAAGTAACTTTCAAAAACTTTAAGTAGCTCTTATCCTTTCTGAACATCCATGAACATGGTTAATCTCATCGATCACAAGGGAGAACGGTTATCCTACTCCACATTTAATATGAAATGCATGACTGATGCTAACGTTGCGAAGAATTGGAAACTCTGCATCTTCACACACATGCATACATAATATAATTCGTCATTACAACCCTTCAGTCAGGATTGCAACCTGGGTTCTCACATCACCTATATTGTATGTGTTAATTTTATACATGAGTGGCGACGGGTCCTACAGTTTAAAGTCGACTTCCGAGCGACTTCATGCCAATTTTCTATTTGCCTTCAAAATTTTTACCAAAAATCTGCTGAGAGGCAGTCGATGAAGCAATATTTTTTCCATAATTCGTTGTGTTGCAGATGTCTGACCTGGGATTTGAACCGTGACCTCACGTCCAATAAGCCAACACACTACCTACTAGACTACGGCGAATTCTGCCACTGTAGTCACATCTATCAGAGTTTTTCGCGATAGTATGGCCAATCCATGTACAATTCTTTCCGCTTGATTTGGGACAGTTTAAGTTCCTATTGACTCGGAAGTCTTTACAGTTTTGGAACCCAATTTTCCATACTATCCAGCGTTCGCTACCATACAACGGAGCAGAATTAAAACGTGAAGGCTGTATGCGCCTAAAGAATTCCAAATTTTGAATCTTCACACATACCCCTGATAATTTGTCATTGTCGGAGTGTATAATTTACTTCCCTAAAGTTTGCCTTTATAGCCGTCCACCTAATTAGTCGAAAAAGCTCTGAACGAATGCGATATTTCAATGTCATAAGGGCACTAAAGTCTCTATAATGTTCCCCTACAAACTGCATTTCATTTAATGGAGAATGTAAAGCAGAGTATTCCATGAGTTTTTTTTTTGTATTTTTTAATATTTACTTAGAGAGCCACCACTTAAATGGAGTCATTAGTTTTAATACAATACTTAGTATACAATATAGTACAGGGAATGAGAAAGAAAAATACTCATCGTACTGAGCATGAATGGCAAAATGGAAAAAAAAGATGAAAAAAACGTTTTTAAATTATTTGAAATGAAATCAGAGTTAAACGATCATGAAGTCCATGGTGTTGTGTTATTATTAAGTTCAGACAGCATTTTTCTATAAACGCTATACAACCTGTGTGTGTCTGTCTGTCTGTCCGTCTGCTTGGAGAAATTGTGCAAAGTTGTAAATATTTTGTAAGAAGTTTGCTGGAAAGCTTTTCAAATAATTAAACGACTTCCTCTTTTCTTTCTTTCTTTTTTTTTTCTTTGTTTTATCATGTTTTATTATTATTTTCTTTATTTATTTTGTATTTGTAGTTGTTGTTGTTGTTATTTAACTTATTATTATTATTTTTTGTTTTTGTTTTTTTTTTTGTCTTAAATTTGCTTTAATTTTCCTTCTTTCCGTTTGCTTTTTAAACATTTTCAATTTGTTTTTGTTTTTTTTGTCTTTTTTTTTATTTTTTTTATTTAAAATTGTTTTTATTTTTATATGTTCATTTGTTAAATATTGTTTGGGTTGTTTTTTTTCTGTTTATATGTTTACTTATGTAGTATATGTGTCTGTACATACGTAATAGTTTTGTTTTTGCTTTTAATTTTAACGTTTTTTTTAAGAATTTTATTAGTGAGTGAGTGAGTGAGAGTATGTGAGTATATGATGCATGGATTATATTGTTATGATGTTGATGTTGTTTTTGTTGTAATCACATTTGATATTGTTGTTATTGTTGTTGTTATTGAAAATAATCCTTTTTTTCTTAACCTTTTTTCTTTAATTTAAAAAGTCTATGAAAATCACCAGTTAAAATACAGTGATGTGCGATTAAATAGCACCATCAACGATTGAGTTGAAAGCACAATAATAATCAAAATTTTAAGCAAATTTGTACTGGACTACAGGCTTGAGAATCCACTTGAGAATCTACAGGCAGGTTTAGAGGTTTCTGGTTATGCATTAAACTCGAGTGAAAGATCAGAGCCATTAAAGATTAGAGACAGGAAAGCACCGACCAAGACACAAATGATGTAATGGCTTAAATTCACTTCAAAATCTACGGGCAAATAGTTCACAAATTTCTAGTCATGCATTAAACTCGAGTGGAAGATCGAAGGCAGGATAGATGAGAGATGGGATAGCACCTAGCAGGACACAAATGGTTTAATGCTCAAAACCGTAGCTAAAACTGCAAGTTAACATTGTTATCTGGCTCTACGATTCTAGTACACTTTAATTCAGACTTTAATTCATATAGACAATCGCCTTTTTCTCTCTTTTTCCATACAGCATGCTTGAGGGATAGTCCCTACTCATGCGGTATAATGTATTCAACCAAGACACAAATTGTTTAATGCTCAAAAAAGTAGCTAAAACTGCAAGTTAACATTCTTATCTGGCTCTACGATTCTAGCACACTTTAATTCAGACCATAATTCATATAGACAATCGTTCTTTTTCGCTCTCTCCATACAATATGCTTGGGGGATAGTCCCTAGTTATGCAGTGTAATGTATTGAATCTATGAAAATAGATTTTGAGAGAGAGAAAAGAGAAAATAGTATTAGGAGACGTAAGAAAACACTTCTGCAAAAAGTGTATGCCACATGTGGATCTACTACACACATTACAACCTATCTTCTCGCAGTTAATTTTATCCATGAGTAGTCTTTATCCTAAAGAGGCCTCCGAACGAAAGACTTGAAAATCTTTTCATGGGAATTTTATTTACAACCAGATTTTTAGTCACACGACTACTGAGAGACAGTTTTAAATGCTGAGATGTCGTGCAGTAAGTATACTAACCGCACGATAATGGCGACCTAAGATATCAGTATTGTCAGCTTACATGAGTTAGGTTAAGTTGTTAGGTTGTCTAAGTTAGGTTAAGTTGGAATGGTAGCTTTGATATCAAAAGCTCACAGTCAAGTTGATTCAAACCTAGGAAGTAGAAGGCGATAGTCAGCACAAGAGCTGCACAATAAAAGCACGACTACACCACGCTGGAAAACCAGCCTGAGCGTTTGATAAACGTAGCTATATCAGGTATATAGCTCCGTGAATGGATGATAGCTCTGTCAAGCTGACAAGGATTGGAGAGCCAAACAACCTATAAAAATTCTAAGGATTTCAGTATTTCTGTAGGAACGTTATGAATCCTTAATTGAATCCCTGGAGAGATTCCAATAGCCTCTATGATTTGTGGGAAATGCTTGGCAACGAAACAATTAGTATCGTGCCACAGATTTATTTTAAGTGGAACAATAGCTTTATGGATTTTAATTTCTGGAATTATAACAACAACAATCACTTAATAATCCTCAATGCCTTTAATGAGTGTAAAACACTTTGAATGTTAATCAGCATTCATGGTAATATTCATGGCATTTTATTTCAATTGATTTGAAAGCTGCTCTGCCTTCAAAGCTTTAATGATTTTTAAACAACTTTCAACTGATTTTTCTTTATTTTTTTTTTTTATTATTGATTGGAGAAACAAAAAAGAATAAATTGAAAAAGAAAAAGAATTTTGAAATTGAAAAGAGAATCCTTAAACATGACTTGATCTGTGTTAAGTGTGTGAATTGGCAGTGATTGGCGTTACTTAAAGCTAAATACGGTTTAAACGTGGTGTCGAGTGATGAGTGATAAGTGATGAGTATAGGCCATGTGTAATACTGTTCTCAGCATTAGAATCTGTTTTTTTCTTCTTCTTAAATTTAGAAATTTTCTTTCATTTTCATTTTAATTTTTTTGTTTTGTTTTTATTTTGTTTTTGTTTTTTGTTTTTTGTTTGCATAAATAAATCTCTTGTATTTCTCAATTAATATTTACAAATTCATTTCGATGTTAATATTTAATTTATATTTTTACCTTTTGTTTAATTAATTATGTGGATTAATTAATAATGAAATGATAAAAAAAAAATTAAACAAATGATGGCTAAAAAAAAAATAAAAAATATTGTAGAAAAACCCTTGAAAATCAACAGAAAGAAAAGGAAAGGGAATTCAAAGTAAATTGGAGACATTTTCCCCAATGATCTCATATAAAGATAGAAGTGAATCTATGCCAGCCTTTACATCTAACAGCACTGTCATGATTGATAAAAATAGGTTAGGTTAGGTTGGAGTGGTAGCTTTGATATCAAAAGCTCATTTGAACACAACGCATAGCGGCCCGTTGTGACGCCACTGGTGAACACAGTCCCTGTTCTATCAAACTAGATAAGAAGTTGGTCAGCGCAAGGGCTGCACTGATGATAACATTACTTATTTAAATTTAATTCAGGATTAAAGCTCACTTAACACCCTTTAGGTCTTTATTTGTTTATGAGATTTTATTCAAGTTTGTCACAATGTCACATCAGGCTATGCATAGTAATTGGAGCATACCAGTGTAGCTTAAAACCTAGTAAATCTACCACCAATGACATATTTACACCACATGAAATCCTGGAAAAGACTCACCATAAAAAAAGCATACGATATTTAAGCGGAAGACCACTCTGTCCTAATGACAAGTACGCTTCCTTGAACGTAAGAGCAAGTCCAAATTTAGCATTCCTGGAAACAAGATCATCAGTTGAAATAGGAAATTACTTTACCAACACATTCTATACAAATTGACGTCATTTAAGACACAGTGATAGATTAACGTGTTCTGTTTTACGTTGTGTAGGCAGGATCAATACTAGTCTGGCCATTTTAGGAAACAAACAATAACAAAAAGACAAAGAAATTACGAGAATAAGATCAAACAAATATGAAATTACAATAACAAAACTATAAACAAACCCACTAAAGATAGAAAGTAAGTTCTAGAAGTTGCCAGATTGTAAATAATTGAAGTATAAACGGAGCATAATACTTCAAAGGGTGTCCATCTATTTAAACGCATTAAATTGTAAAGGTTGCAATGACGAGGCCACTTTATGCCAAAGAGTGATAATGCTTCGATGATGTTCCCGAATCGAATTCTAAGCGTACTAAAGAAATTTGGCTGTCAAGAGAACGTGATAGAGACAATTGATATTCGTTTAAACATAGAGGACATTGCATTGTAAATAATGATCAAAAACAGATAAGAAATTACAATAACAAAACTATAAACAAATCCACTAAAGATAGAAAGTAAGTTCTAGAAGTTGACAGATCGTAAATAATTGAAGTATAAACGAAGCACATGATACGTCATATGGGCTCATCTAATTAAACGCATTAAATTGCAAAGGTTGCAATGACGAGGTCACTTTCGGGCGAATGCTACGATGATGTTACCGAAGCGAATATTTGAATATAAAGAGAATATGAAGGAGGCGATTGAAATTCATTTACAAATTCAGGTCAATGGTTAGCATATTGTAAATAAAAGATACGTATTGTTCACATGACAGCACTGCCAGATGTAAACGCCATGTATTCTCCTAACGAAATATATTTTTTCTTTGAAAATTTATTACTGAAAACCTTACAAAGATTTCTATTTGAAATGCAGGCATAAATATTTAAAAAATTATGTTGATTTTAAAGAAAGAATGATTTGTTTAAGACTGTAAAATAAAAAAAATGAACACTTTATTGTTGTAATTAAACTTAAAACAGTTTTTTCTTATTTTTTTCTTTAATTTTTTTTATTTAATTTGCCAACTTTTATACGTAGTGTTTTGTTGGTTGACTTTAGTTGGTATTTTATTTTGTTTTGTTTTCATTTTAATTGTT
>QOCX01005940.1:0-11632 GCA_005959815.1 Sarcophaga bullata | reverse complement strand
ATTATTTCAGGGAGTTTCTGAATTTTTTTTTTTGTTTGTTTTTTGTTTTCACAGGATTTATGATCATGTTGAAATGTAAACATGTTCTTATTACCAGACAACCTCCATGACGGGTCATGAATAATGAAAGATCTTTCAAAAAAAGGAAAAAAAAAAGAAAATTAAAAAATTAAATAATTAAAAAACAAAGATGAATAGATGAATAAATGAATAAATGTTTGCAAACACATATTACATACAATGGTAAATTAAATGTTTTTTTTATTTTTCTTTCATACATATTTTTTTTAATAATTTTTAATACATTTTTTTTAAACATATTTTTTGACAAACAAATTAAAAAAGAATTGAAAAAAGAAGAGAAGCAAATGAAACCAACCATGTGTGTCATAATAATGACGTGCAAACACTTAATATTTTTCCATTGTTTAAGAATTCAATTCTAAATTAGAGACTAGCAGGCGGGCCTCTAAGTGCTTAAATATTGTCAGTTATTACAATACAATATTATTGTATCCCAAATATGTATGTATGTAGTTGACTTGGAAGGTCATTTGTAGTCTTCAGTCGGAAATAAATAAAAAAAAAGTTTATCGTTTTTAATGTTTNATTTGTAGTCTTCAGTCGGAAATAAATAAAAAAAAGTTTATCGTTTTTAATGTTTGTTTAATAATTATCAAAAAGTTTTAATGATGTTGTTGTCTTTTTAATGTTCAATTCCATAATTTTCATATCATAATGAAATGAATGGATGAATGAAAATATGAATGAATGAATGAATGAATGGTTAGATGGTGGGCTAACTTCTGCTGAAGATGATTCACTGACATTAAAATGATTATTTCACAATTTTTTTTTTTTGAAAAAGTGCGCATATTCCCATTTTAAATTATTTTATTTGGGTTACCACTTGATCTTTGGGCGATTAACTAGAGTATGTTAGTTTTTCTATGCGGCTTGCTTATGAAAATTGGTTTCAAATGTTGTGAGTAATTCTTTAATGATTATTTTATATTCTATTTACTACATACAGTCAGTCATACAATGTTGATATTCAATTTCAGATTATTTAACTCTTTTTTTTTATTGTAAATTTATTTCAAGTAAGTTTTCAAATCTAACAATTAATTAATAACAATTAATAACAAAACAAAGAAAAAACAAAAAAAAATTTTAATTTCAAATTGTGTTGAGTTTCCGACAATTTGGAGATAGAAAATAAAAAAATAAATTTAAACCCGGAAATGGATAATATATTCGAGATAATGAATGAGATAATCTATCGAAAACTGGAAGTAAAATATCTGGAAATATCTCAGTTACTCTTTGGTCAGGATTATAATTCAGCTTCTCATGCTTCTCACAGTTTAAAGTTAATTCCAAACATCAGATATTTGAAATAAAGTTCTTAGTAATTTTTTTTTACTCTACTGGTAGTTGATTCATGAAATGTTTTTCTTATATTTCGTTTTGTTCGAGATGTCGGAGTTGTTGTTTGAACCACGAAATTGCGAATTATAAGTCAACACTCTGGCTACTAGATTACGGCTCATATAGAGAGTATTTCAGGAAAGGCCAGTTCAAACAGTCAACATCTTAAACGGAGTTTGACAGGAAAGCAAGAATCCAGTGTAGGATTAATTCCCTCACTCTGATTGCGAAGACAATAGGAATATGTGACGTAATAAGTCCAGAGGGCCACACTCGCTCTCTAACTGCTACTTGTTCAGAACCAGTAGATATTAGCCCAATCCAGATAGTCCAATAAATTAAAAGTGTATGCTGCGCAAAAAGAGTAGTGAAAGGATTAGCCTCTGGACATACACTCTTAAAAATACGAACCATACCGATGTTTGTTAACAGTCACATAGTGCGTAAGCGAGAGTTTAGGTTCCATAGTAAAATATTGTGATGTCCCTTGAAAACATTGGGCTTATTTAATTAAAGCTGCCGTAAGATGTGTTAAATTTAACTTAGACGGTAAGTACTAGGGATAGGCAGTCAATGGATCATACTGCCTTTAGTGATCTGACAGTATTACTTACTTTATTGACCTAAACACCATGAGATTTTGGTTTGATTTAAGAACATCTTCTAGACGCATCTGCTCATCGCGCTCTTGTGCCAGTTGTTCACTCCAATCGTCACAGTCCTTTCTCGATTTTGCTTTTCCAATGTAGGCATGATAGTCCTCTACGACGACTTCCGCAAATCTCCTCATCAAATACCTATTTCGCCGAAATATCTTCTTCCATCGGATGATTATTGGCCGAGCAGTGCAGATGTTGGATGTGAATGCGCTGCGCAACGTTTATGTCAGTCAAAACGCTCATTCTGTCGAAGATCTTACGAAGGCGTATTTTCTCGAATAATCTTAAGACTGCTGTATTGGTTCGTAACAACCAATCCAAGTTTCTTCAGCCAAAAAGATAGGATGAGCGATTGCAGAGCATTAGGTTCATCTCTGGCACTCGAGTTAGCTATTTAGACATAATAACATCATTTTTACCGGTAAAGGCGGAGTCAAGAGAAACTAATTCACTGACAGCATCGAAAGTGTAGCTATCAAGTAATTCCCATCACATCTGATAGCGAAGGACAATAGGAATATGTGGAGTAATTAAGTCAGGAGGGCCACACCTCGCTCTCTAACTGCTACCTTGTTCAAGAACCAGTAAGATATTAGGCCCAATCCAGATATCCAATAAATTAAAAGGTGGTATGCCTGCGCAAAAAGGAGTAATGAAAGGACTTATCCTCTGGGAATACACTCTATTAAAAATACGAACCATAGCCGATGTATTGTTAACAGTCAATAGTGCGTAAGCGAGAGTTTTAGTGTGATCCAGTAGTAAATATTGTTGAGTCCCTTAAAACATTTGCGGCTTATTTAAATTAAAAGTGCGTAAGATGTGTTAAATTTAACTTAGACGGTAAGTACTTAGGGATAGGCAGTCAATGGATCATACTGCTCCTTATGAATACTGACAGTACTTACTTCCTTTATTACCTAAAACACATGAGATTTGGTTTGACTTTAAGACATCCTCTCTAGACGCATCTTGCTCATCGCGCTCTTGTGCCAAGTTTGTTCACTCCAATCGCACAGTCCTTTCTCGATTTTGCTATTTCCAATGTAGGCATGATAGTCTCTACTGACGACTTCCGCAAATCCTCTCATTACAAACTAACCTTATCGCCGAACATATCTTCTTCCATCGGAACTGAATATTGGCCGAGCATTTGCAGATGTTGTATGTGAATGCGCGCGCAACGTTCTCACTGTCAGTCAAAACGCTCATTCGGCTGAAGATCCTTTACGAAGGGCTATTTTCTCGAATAACTTAAGGACTGCGTATCTGGTCGTACCAAACCAATCCAAGTTTCTTCACCAAAAATATCTAGGATGAGCGACTTGCAGAGCATTAGGTTCATCTCTGCGACTCGATTAGCTATTTAGACCATAATAACATCATTTTTACCGGTAAAGGCGGAGTCAAGAGAAACTAATTCACTGACAGCATCGAAAGTGTAGCTATCAGCTGGTACTAATTCCCATCACATCTGATAGCGAAGGACAATAGGAATATGTGGAGTAATTAAGTCAGGAGGGCCACACCTCGCTCTCTAACTGCTACCTTGTTCAAGAACCAGTAAGATATTAGGCCCAATCCAGATATCCAATAAATTAAAAGGTGGTATGCCTGCGCAAAAAGGAGTAATGAAAGGACTTATCCTCTGGGAATACACTCTATTAAAAATACGAACCATAGCCGATGTATTGTTAACAGTCAATAGTGCGTAAGCGAGAGTTTTAGTGTGATCCAGTAGTAAATATTGTTGAGTCCCTTAAAACATTTGCGGCTTATTTAAATTAAAAGTGCGTAAGATGTGTTAAATTTAACTTAGACGGTAAGTACTTAGGGATAGGCAGTCAATGGATCATACTGCTCCTTATGAATACTGACAGTACTTACTTCCTTTATTACCTAAAACACATGAGATTTGGTTTGACTTTAAGACATCCTCTCTAGACGCATCTTGCTCATCGCGCTCTTGTGCCAAGTTTGTTCACTCCAATCGCACAGTCCTTTCTCGATTTTGCTATTTCCAATGTAGGCATGATAGTCTCTACTGACGACTTCCGCAAATCCTCTCATTACAAACTAACCTTATCGCCGAACATATCTTCTTCCATCGGAACTGAATATTGGCCGAGCATTTGCAGATGTTGTATGTGAATGCGCGCGCAACGTTCTCACTGTCAGTCAAAACGCTCATTCGGCTGAAGATCCTTTACGAAGGGCTATTTTCTCGAATAACTTAAGGACTGCGTATCTGGTCGTACCAAACCAATCCAAGTTTCTTCACCAAAAATATCTAGGATGAGCGACTTGCAGAGCATTAGGTTCATCTCTGCACTCGATTAGCTATTTAGACCATAATAACATCATTTTTACCGGTAAAGGCGGAGTCAAGAGAAACTAATTCACTGACAGCATCGAAAGTGTAGCTATCAGCTGTAATTTGGATATGATAAGTCATCCTTACTTGTAGTTTTGTCTTCATTTACTGCCTGACCCATTTTGGATTACTCTCGTGCAATATGACTGAAGGCAGCAGTAACATCTCACTTGGTGGTTCCTATGATAACATTGACGTTAGTTTTCGCAAGGAAAAATAGTGCTATTGTGATGCAGTGCAGCCTTCCATAGAGCACTCTCACATGACGAAGTTGAGGAGGTCGTACTTTGTCTGAAACATCGCACGACATTAAAAAGTTCTAGAGCTGCATGAGAAAGAAAAACTTTCTAATAGAACCCCTGTACCACAATTGCCAATTAATGATTTAATTAAATTAATCACACTCGTATATTAAATTATTAATTAAATTCTACATACATACATATGTAAGTATTTGTGTGTGTACACAGGCCTTAAATAATAATAGCATGAGCATTTGTAAATATTTTTCTATTTTATTTGGATTTAATGTTGAAAAGTGAAAAGGCAATAAATTATAGAGAAATTATTATCGAATCGTACAAATAAAACATTGTTTTACCAGTTGATTTGTATTTTTTATTTCAATATTTATTTTTGTTTTTGTTTGTTGCTTTTTTTTTTTGAAGAGGCTCTATTATGANNNGGCGGCATAACTACAAACAACTCAAGACCCACATACAGGAAAACATATGGACTCATGCTGGAAGGTAATCAACAATAACGGCAGCAAATATTGTATTGAGAAATAAAAGGAAACGAAATTTATAACCACAACAACAACAACAATTGACAAACTAACTGACTAACTGGAGATAGTAGATATTCTACATGATTAAAGCGGTAGAATACAATAGCAACTGTGGCAGTAAAAGTAGCCAACGAAAACCAAATCAACAGGAATAAAAAAAGAAACACACTCATGTACACAACAAATTTCACCACTTATCAGTAATCTAAGAGAGAGAGAGAGAGAGAGAGAAATGCCGTCAAACATTGGAATGTAAAACTTAGTGATCAATATACGATTCAATTAAATGAGAAAAGAAGTGGAAGGCCTTTAAATCCGACAAATTAATACCCTAAACACAGAATCTACGAAGTCATTCTCCCCCGAAATATAGAATATAACCCTGATGCCAATGAAAGTCATGAAGAGTTTATAAGGTTTCCGGACTTAAGTTTTATTTTGCTTTATTAAGGCATTGTTTCCTCAATAAACTATTCTTGAACATCACTTTAAGCTGCGTTGGATTCAGAAGATCTTTAATAAAGGTCCAGTCTAGTGCAGTCTAGTCCAGTCATAGCGTGGCCTGTATACTTCATGTATTGTTTGCTTGACCACAACAAACCTGTGTAAACAAGGTTCGCACATGCTTGAAGTTCCGACACAAACATACTCTCTCCTGTGTAGGGTATTATAATAATTGCAAGTAACATTGTAATCGATAATAAAGAAAAAACTTAAACAAATAAAAACAAAACGACGGAACTAAATTCGCCGACACCCAAGCAACAACATCATCCAACAGTCTTCCAATGTGTTGCATACGGAAGAACTATAAGAAAATTCGTTTTTTTTTTATAAAACTCAATAGGAGTTTGAAGGTTTATTGTGTTAAATCATGTATCGTATCGTCTTTAATAGGCGATGTAAACGCGACACAATAATGCTGGATCATAAAAACTTTTTTCCTGGACACTAATCGTTTTGCCTATACCGCTACAGTGTTGTTTAATTGAAAAGGAAAGTGATCCTATAAACGCACACTAAATTGATCGATTAGTATTCGTTAAGGTCAGGCATTTAAAGGAATTGAATGCTTAAAGACTCATGTGTTGTGGTTTGAAATGTTTGTGGGATTTTTCGTGTTTGTGGGACCTTTAGAAAATATCGCAGCCGTGACAAATATTCCTTATTTGTCGGTTCCATGGCTTTCTCGGCAATTGAACTCATTATGTTATCATTACTCATATAAAGTCCAACTATAGCAACAATTATATCTGATTGATCAGTCACATCGCCAATATCAAAGCTTTGTTATATGAAAAACTGTAAATTTCTTACTTGCCTACCCACATTCAATATTTAGCGTTATCGATACAACAAGAATTCGTACCTTTCCATACTGCCAATAATACGTGCGTATTCAGTTCAATTTTGTCTCTTTTTAAAATAGACGACTGTTCTCGGATACAGAAAATTGTTGTATTTTTTTTAACAATTTTCTGCTATGCTTGTGATGTTCTCCAATTGAAGACGATAAGATAAGCCGCCTATGGGCCACTCATAGAGAATACAGAATTTGTACAGAAATAATTGCTGGATATAGATTTGTGTGTTCAATAATGTTCTTGTATAGCTAAGGGAGCCATAAAGTGTGTGGCATTAAATCAATAGAGAAAAAATTGTGGTTGTAAATAAATTGTTGTTGTTGTTTTATGACTTTTACTAAATATTTGGTGGAAAAAAAATAAATAACATTGTACCTACTAGCCGGTAGAGAAGAGTTCTTTACTAGTTAATGGGTGAAATTGGTGTTATACAGAGACAGTGACCGGTAAAGTTTTTAGCTGCCTAAGAGGTGAGTGAGTAGGTGCTATTTTACTGATGGTTTATGATGGAAATAACTAATAGTCAGGTGCGTAGGTTGTTGCTGGTACATTGAGAACTAAAATTTCATTTCTTGAGGAACAGAAAAAATATGCTTTGCTTTACATTATCAAATTTATATTGATTGTCTTTAAGATAAAAACTACACTCCTGTTCAATTCACCGATTAATGTTACCAAAAATATATCGTTTTTATTAATAGTTTCGCTAGCAAGGAAGTTGCCATGATGTGGAGTAAATGGAATCGGTACAACACCTTTTATGCCAGCACCATGCTCTTCAGAATAGACGTTATCGGTGAAGACCTCGACATGGTGCCAAACCTGCCACTAAGGGAACTGGCCGGATCATTACAAGGAGGCTTAAAGATATAAACTACGCTCCTGTCTCACTCACCAATTAGTGTCACCAAAAATATATCGTTTTTATTAATAGTTTTGAATTGCTTTAAAAATACTTTTTTAGTTTTCTTTTTTAATCAAGTTACATTTGTTGTTGTTGTTGTTGTTGTTGTTGTTGTTTTATAGCACATTTGATAAAGAACGTTTTATTTTATTTAGTTTGATAAGTCAAGCTATTATTAAGGGGGGGCTATTAAAATTCTGATTGAAATTTCATGTCAAAAATTTTGTGTTTTTATGACAGCCATTGTAAAACTTCGATTATTAGCACTGGAAATAGTAATCGAAAATAAGATTTCTAAATATTGTGTGTGATAAAATATCACGAGAAAAAAAAGAGAAAATTCTATATTTTAAAATTAAAAAAAAATTTTTTACATAAAAGACCGTACATCATTCGATATTTTAATTTCGTTCTCAACTTTTTATTTGGATTTCTTTTTTTTTTAATTTCTTTATAAAATATAAACAATGGAATTGAATTGACAATTAAATTGACTTTTATGATACACGTATAATTTGTAAAACGTTTATGGCAAAAACCATATAAAATGTTTGTTATCCTCACATTACAATTTTCTTGGCAACAACCAGCAATAGGGAGTGATATTGAAAGTCATGTAATATTCTTCTGTACATACTGCATTCATTTATCGATAAGTTTTATGTATGTTATTGATCGTCACCAGAGATTACTGTTAATGTGTGAATTTTCTATTTATTTTATTATTAAGAGATCAATAAAATACTTTTTTTTCTCTCGCTTCCTCCATACGTGTAACTGCCTTTAAGTATCCATGTATTCCTTCCCAACTTTCGCTTGCTGGTGTAGTGCTATTAAATTTTTTTTATTTCTTTGCCATCGTAGTGGTGTTCTATGGTGGTATTATTTTTTTTTAAATATTTCCCTTTTAACATTACATACATGCCTTATGGCGCAAGACTTTAAACATTTTACTAGGCTTAGTTGTGGATTAAAGTGAGAAAATATTTTCTCAGGCATTAAAGGCGGTTATTTGTGTGGAAATAATGCAACGTAAATAAAAAAGGAAGAAATTAAAGGAAACCGTCTTTGAAGTGAAGTTTTTAATAAATACCACAAGCAAGATTTGTAAGTTATACAAGTTATATGTTCGTTTTGGATTTTCTATACATTCACTATACATTTTTTTTTATTAAATCATGGCTAAAACTCTACTAAATATCATAACGGAAAAAATGTTAAATAATTAAGGGATTATTTGTAAAACATTTTTAAATGAGCATCCAAATATTTTTCAAATAAACTCACCAATTTTCAATACTTTCTACATGCAACATCTTGGTAAAGACAGTCTCTATGCATCCAATCTCTATCTAGCAGCTCGATTTAATTGAATTGAGCACCACCGTCGCATGGTTTACTTTTTGATCAAAATACTTAACATTTGTGTTCAGGTTAAAATGTTCTTGAGTTTTTTTTTTGGTAAAAAAAATATGTTTTAACCTTTAAAGTTTCTAAAATTTTGTTTATCCCGAAGTAATTAATCGACGTTATTAAATTGGTATTTATTTTCATGATCATTTTAGAGTCTCTGCCTGCTAATCCATTTCTTATCTTTCTTGGAAAAATGCAGCCATAGAAACTCCACAACGCATGGCCCGGATATAAAAGAACATTTGTCTTGTCACTCTGTTATGACGATTCACCCTGTGAATCTGTTTAAGTCCGTAGTATGTTGTAGTCTAGTAGGTAGTGTGTTGGCTTAATAGACGTAAGGCCGCCGTTCAAATCCCAGTTCAGACATTAAAACAAAACATGAAAAAAATTATTTCTTCGGTGACTCCCTCTTAGCAGATTTCTGGCTAAAACTCTAAGACTAAGTATAATTCCCATGAAAAGAAACCCTTTTTAAAAATCTGTCATTCGGAGTCGACTTTAAAATGTATAGCCGACAACAAATGGATAAAATTAACACACAATATTTTTGGTGTGAGAAAATGTATGGTATCCATTATGCAAAAAAGTTAGTCAGTCCCCAGTGATTAATCAATACTAAATCCCCTGAAAGTTGCTTGATGTTCATGACTTTCGCATTTTCGATTTCTGATCGGTCGACATCATATCGTGAAGTTTTCTCAGTTGTTTTGGGCTTCGACATTTTTTATGCCTAAACGGTCATATTACTACTACCTCACTCGGGATTACTTTTAAAAGCTTTTCTGGGTAAAATATTTTTACTCATCGATACGATTTTCTGAATAAATAAATGAAACCCGATCAACAAATGTTTTATTCGTTGCCGATATTCTTTATCTGCACAAATTTGTCTCTATCTCTTAAGTAAAATTCTTTTTTCAATCAACTCAAGAATAGCTGCAAGCTTATAATAGAATTTCGGTTTTATTTGTCGAGAGCGGTACTTGTTTCATAACTGACCACTTAGCGTGGTCATATGTGACCAGTTAATCGAATTATCACTAGCAAACATCACACATTCTGTTTATTCTCTGCGTATCACTGTTTAAAAAACCGTGTTATAACCCGGTATCCGGAGGCAAAGTTTGGATTCTAGTTATTCTCTACAGATTTAAAAGCATCCTTGCAGTAACTAGTATCCATGGACATCTGTGCCATGAATCCATTTAAACAAGAAAGTTGGAAGGGTATTAGTTGATGCAATTGCTTGCAAAGTTAGGCATCCAGTCGGATATATGCGCGAGAATCTGTTCAATGTTCCTATTATACTTTGATAATACGATTTGTGGATTTGGTTGATCCATTAACCCATAGCCTGATGACGATACCCGTTCGAATCCATATTACCATCGGTCTAATGAAGTCTATTGCTGTAGTAATCATTAATCAATAAATTTTGAATGAAATTGTTTATCTTCGTTAGAAGGTCCTTTTTGTTCTATAACTTGTTGAAATTTTAAAGACAAATTTATTATCTCATATCCCATTTCAGTTCTAAAGGTTCTATTGCAGCGAACGTTTCTTTAACAAAAATTATTAGCCATAAACAGAAACAGGGAGCCAGGTGCAGAGGCTGTAAGATCGGTTAATTAGAACATCGTAACTCTATAAACTTCAAGTTGGTCACAATCGATTGTTGCAACTTGGCGTTGGTTTGATGGACCATAAATACATGTTGTTCGATTGCTTTTATCTACTTGGATTGTTTTACAAATATATATAGTTTTAGTTTAGTTAGTAATACGTCCTAGCTCCTAACACCAATTAAGTTGTGTGTGTTAATTCTTAAAGTCTACTCCGAACGATAGACTTTTGAGAAACTTTTCATGGCAATTTTATTTACTTTCAGAGTTTTTGCCAGAAATTTGCTGAAAGAAAGTAGCCGAAGAAATTCTTTTCCAGATTTCTTTTTGTTAGAGATGTATGATCTGTGGCTTGAACCGTGGCCCTCACGACTAATACGCCAACACACTATATACTAGACTACTTCAGATATATTTAATAAAGGACTATTTATTAATATCCCTGATGTTAAACTTGTTGCAAGTGACTTATTTAACGATTAAAACACCTTTTTTGTTTTATCAAAACACTATATTACAACCTATTAGTATTAATATAATTAAAAAATTAATAAATAATTTTCCGAAAATGCTTTAAAAAAAACTTTTGTTTGTTTAAAAAAGCACAAAAACAAAAAGTGAATGAATTTAATGAATATTATCGACAGAGAAGCCTTTATAAATCTTATAAACAAAACTCAATGAGAATTAAAAACAAAACAAATCGAAATAAAAATAAAAAAAAACACAAATAAAAACGATATTAAAATAAATCATTTGGTAAAATGGACAGTTTTGCCAATAAACAAAAACGAAAGCAAAACGAAAACAATTGAAATGAATACAGCAGGGCCATGATAATGACAAAAGACCTACACAATGGCCAACACATGCCAATTGGAAATAATAACAACAAAAAAAAAGGATTTAAATCATCAACAATAAATGAATAAATAAAACAAAATAAAAACAAAAAAAAGAAAAGAAAAATATATAAAAAAGGAGAAAAGAAAAACAAAATGGTGAATATAAATAAATAAATTGAACAAAATTGAAGAGTAAATAAATGAATTAAAACAAAAACAAGAATAAA
>QOCX01005939.1:0-12050 GCA_005959815.1 Sarcophaga bullata | reverse complement strand
CAAAATTAATTGATAACAGAAAAATATTATAAAAGAAATAAATTTTTAATTTAAACTAAAAAAAATATTCAATTCTGTTATTAAAGAGTGTTTAGTGAGTGAAGAAGATTAGGAACAATATGTCAAGTGCACAGGTATCTCAACCGCCCACATTGCAACAACTGCAGCAACATCAACAACAGACACAGCAGCAGCAACAACACCAGCAACAACAACAACAACAACAGCAACATATATCACAGTTTTTAAATCATATTGCAGTAGCCCAAAGTATTCAACAGCAGCAACAGCAGCAGCAACAACAACAACAGCATCATAATTTATCACCTCCACACACCGATTATCAACAAGATTCCAATACCCGCTCAACGCTCTCACCACGATCTCCCAGATCGCAATTGAGTCCCGCACGCTCAACAGGATCACCACATTCTAGGAGTAATTCTCCTAAAACCTCACAAGCTTCATTACACTGTGCGGCGGAATCACATCAACAACAGAACAATAATACTACTCCCTTACCCCTACTAGTGCAACCGGTACCTCTTACTAGTAATATGCATACAATGCCTCAATTGCCCTCGGGAGTGGCGGCAGCTAGCCTTCGAGATCAACGTATTTTTGCATCTCCACTGGCGGCCCAACAAAGACTTTATGACGCATTACCACCTCCCTCCGTTGGTCATCCGTCATCTCTGGTGAATGGTGTCTATACTATGCCCCGTTTACCGCTAATGATACCACCAACAAATGCCACAAATTCCCTCACAGTTGCCACAACCAACACCGCCACAATCAACTTCACCGACGGCTTCACGATCACCACCAATTCTTCAGCAAAGCCAACCAAAAAAATCTTTTTGTATCGATGCTCTATTGGCGAAAAATCAAAATAACTCTGAACCTCAATCGCCTGAAGTAACGAATGTTAAAGCGCCACCACTGGATGATCGCCTATCAATGGGTCTGCAATATGCTCGAGATATGACAGCAGTTGGTATGTCGGAACAAGAAGCTCTACAACGACTGCATGAGTCACAAGAATACGATTCACCTAGTCCAGATGGCATGTCAAGGTAAACAAGATGCAATGTTGTCAACTTTTCATATTTTCTACAGAAAGCTTGGATTCAATATCGTTTTTCAATAGAAATATTAAAAAACTATTTAAACAAACGACTGATGCGACCATTTGAAGTCATTGGCATTATTCAATGGATATTAATGCGGAAACTATTAATCTATAAAACCGGTTTGAAACGAAGACCTTGATTTTGTTATTGAAAAATTTTCATTTTTGCCGAGTTAAAGAGATTTTGCAACACAAAATAAGTTATCGAACAACATTTGAAGAGAAATCCTTGCAATCTGAACAAATTAGTATACATAAATATAAATACAAAGTTATAGCTTTCACGGAGAAATCTCTCGTTATCAAATCAATATTTTTGAATATTAATTTTCTACCATAAATATTATCAATAAGGAAAGTTTTTAATCTAGGTTTTGACTTGGTTTTGATTTTTATCGGTGTTTTCGTAATTTCCGATCATTAATTGAGCTGAAGAGCTACATAATTATATAATTTTTGCGATTTATCCTTAAGATTTCTTTTCACTTGTTTGTGTTTCACAGTTTGTGAAATTTAACTTTAAAAACTTTACATTCTATAAAGTATGAGTCAACTTCCCATACATTAGGTATATAAAAGCTTACAATCAATTTGCTTTTAAATTAATTGCTAGTCAGACAATTCCGTGTGACGTTTTAGGCCTTAAGAAAATTAACACTTAATTTATATACTGTTGAATAGGATATTAAACCATAAACTTACATTGGTTGTAACTTAGGTTAATTTTTTTTTATTTATTTTGTCCATTGTAACTAGTTCTACTAACCAACAAGCAATTTATTTGGAATTATAAATTAAATCAGAGGAGTTTTTTTCCTTTACGCCATCACTCCCAATAACGGGAACACGTTACGAATCTTTTTGAAACAGTTATATCAATTTAAACAGAGATATAGTGATTGAAATGCTTGACTAAAGTTCAGTCCCCGATTAAGTGAAAATATTTCATAATGTTTCATAATTTCTGGTTTTAGAAAAGCATTGTACAATCATGAATCGCCTTCTAATAATCAATCCGGAAAAGACTGTGTAACATAATCTGTCGAGTTCGTCACTTTTTCATCACAGCTTTTACCGTCGGGCAACGCAACAATCTTTCGAAATTAAAAGACATTTGAAGTTTGAAGAAGGAAGTCAATCAGGAAATTTGTTTTAACAATTCGTTCACCGATTCTTAGTTAAATTTAAACAAATTTTCCTTAAACTTAAATAAAATTAAACTTTTGCTTACTTACTTTATTGGTCATCACAATATTTTGATCAGAATAGCTTCACACACCATCCATATTGCGTGTTGTAAATGGCGGAGGTCTAAAGCCTACTCCGAACAATAGATTTTTTCAGAAACTTTTCATGGCAATTTTATTTACTCTCTATCTAGAGAACAGACTAGATGGCAATGGAATCATTAGCACGAATTTAAGTTTATGCTGAATGCTGAATGAATGCTTGAATCCAGGAAAGATGTAGCAAAAAATTTTATTTTTGAATTGCATTTTCAATCAATCTTCTGTGATAAAAACACCACAGATTATGATTCATTAACTCGGTCAAAGTTTCTCTTTGAGAAATATCGAATTTATCCTTTAAAAATTGCCTCAATATGTAATGGAACGCACAGACCTGTCTTAATACCACTTTTATCATCATTGAGCTCCAATTAAGTAGCTTAAGGGCACATATAATCCAAAGCACAAATGAAATAACTTCTCTGTAGTTTTCTATATTTTCCAAACCGCCGTTTTGAAAAGTCGCTGTTAGATGTAACTCATACTTTTGTTAGCCTTGACAATCTTCTTGAAAACTTATCTTGTTTAGAAAACGTCAGAATTATGAAAAAAAATTAAAAAAATATAAAAACAAAAATAAACAAAGCAAACTTACGAAATAAATAATTAAATAAAAATAAAAATAATTGAAAATCAATTATGAAAACGTCTTATTTTTGAAGCAATTTCTTTTCCCTCACAATTATTGTCATGGTATTGCCGTTGCAATTATTATTTTAAGAAATTGGCAAATGGGGTTAATACCGCCAAAAGGCAATTAAACAATTTTATGATTATAAAATGCTTAAATAAATATAAACAAAATTAAATCATTATTAAATAAATATGTTGTTGTTTTATAATGTTTTTAAAGAAGATTGGTGAAAATTTTCCCATTATTTCATAACTAAAGTAAAAAAAAAAATTAAAAAAAAATAAAAATTTATAGTAACATGAAATTCGTCTCCTTAAAGTGCATATGTATGTCTGTATATAAAACTTCTTTTAGGGTACTAAATAAATTCATTACTAAATTGGCTAACAATATCGGTATCAGAGTCAAAACGAAAGCAAGTGAAATTAATGCGAAAGTATCCAAAGTTAATGCAAAACTGAAGTCTGTTTTTGTTGTTCCAGTTTTTATTTTTTCTTTGCAATTTTTGGAAACAAAAATTTTTTAATTGTTAAAATCGACTTAATCAAGTTGAAATTATCTGTAGAACTTCTAAAATCATGGCTAACCGACATTGAATTCAAGTTGTCTATTCCTTAGCTGCTTTCTTCAAACGACATGATATACAAATTGATCGTTTTCTACTAATTTCAGCAACGATTGACAAACGATAATTCGATCAGTCAACTCATGTGAAACTAAAATAATAAAATCTTCAAGTTCCGCTCTAACTTTATCGACTACACAAAATCTTTTTCGTAAGTCCGTATCGAATAAGCTACGACTAGCTCGTTATCACTTACATTATTCTCATCACGTACGCTAAATATTATATTTCCTGTTTCATAATAAAATGGTATCCCTATAAAGTATTTTTTTCGAATACTTTACCTATTTTCCATTTAATATAGTTTTTCTCACAGGCCATAAGTTAAAGAACTGTCTACAGCATGAATTTAATTTTAAATATAATTGACACCACACAGTGATAAAACAATCCAATCTTTATATAACACAAGCATGATCTTTTGTACATACATATGAACCAATTATTTTAATCAAATTCGATTAAAATTTTTCACGGACTCTTAAGATTTGCCGTAAAAAGAAGAAACAAAAGTTTTTTTGAATCGAAAACAGATAATTCATCAAATTGACTTACTATGATAACAAATATTACAGTTCATTTAGATAAAGTTGTTCGAGATCGATCAGTGTAGGACATGGTACTATGTATCTAATAAGTAAATAAGATTTAATATCTTTGTTTTTTTATTACTCTTTTCAGATCTGAATCTCCTACATCGTCTCATCGTTCTAGTCCCCCCATTAGTCCCGGCTGTGAAGAACAACAACATCTAGGCATGCATATGGAGTTAGGCGATGAGTTTAAAAAACCTGTGCCGCCCCATAGTCCCATTCGACCACAAGATTTTCCTCTATATGCGGGAGGTCATCCCTATCATCTGTTAGCTCAAGGTGGTTCAGCCTTTCATCGACCATTAGATCCTTCTGGAAAGCCCATACCTGTAAGTTGTTCATCTGTAATACAAAACAATACGATAATAATCAACAAAAAATGATTCTGATTGATTTGATTTTAAAAACCTGTCCATCACTGAAGATATTACTTTTAAAAATGAATCACATTGAATTTTGATTTTTTGATTTTGATTTGATTAGCACAGACTATTACCTTATTGTGATATTTATGGTATATACCGTTAAGTGGCAATTAAGATATACACACGTATAAATTTCCATTGACATAGTTTCATGTAAAAGATATTTTAAATGTAACATCTCTTAATATCAGTATAATCTTGGAGAATATTATTAAAATTTCTTGTAGCAGGAAAAGTATTCTTTTGCCTTATTTGGCCTATTAGATATTTTTCGAATGTTGGCTATAAGTATGGACATAAAATTATGTACATTAGGAATTATAATATCACTGATTAAATTAGGAATTATAATATCATTGATCGTGAAATTGTATTCTCCTCTGTCGATAATATTCTTAAGACGTTCTCAAACATTAATAAATTCTTTTTTTTTAATTTGCCTTCAGATTCCTATGGGCCAACATTTTATGCCTTCACACTTGCAATTCGAATTTTTGGCACGGGCTGGCATGTTACATCACCGCATACCCGAATTGGCTGCTTATCCACATCATGCCATTTTGGGTAAACTGTCGTCCACCGAAACCGCCTTTACACTCGCAACAGCTGCTAGAGTTGGAGAAACAATTTAAACAGAATAAATATTTGTCCGCCCAAACGTTTCGAAGTGGCCAGCGGTCTAATGCTATCAGAAACTCAGGTGAAATTTGGTTTCAAAATCGGCGAATGAAATGGAAACGTTCTAAAAAGCTCAGCAAGAGGCAAAGAAAGGATAAAGCAACACAGCAGTCACAACAGAATTCAACGCCATCAACAGTAAGTTAGTTTTGGCTAAAGAAAGCGGGGTTTTTATTAGTAACTCAACCCTTTTTAACAGTATCTCTACCTTTTTCTGGCCAGCATCACTGCAATAACAACAATACTAATGAGTGCCATAACTGCACGAAATACAAACTAGACGACGTGCTAAGCTTTAATGATGGGTTTTTGAAACTGCGAATGCAGATATTTTAGTGAGTCTTAAATCTCCCACAGAACAGTATTAAAGAAACAAATTAATGACATTGATGACGCTGTCAATTAGAAATGCTAGTCAGTTGGCGGCACAAACTGATGATGATGCCATTCTAATAGTTTGGCCAACAACACCATGAGACAAGACATGCACACTAATTGCATGTGCAATTGATGCTGCTACAAGCATTTGAAATAAATTTTGTATCCGTCCTGTTGCAATGATTGGAATGAACGATTGAATAAATGAAAATTTCAAATTTAAATCAATAAAATGATTACGTCAATACAAAATAATTTGTTTGTTGCAATACCATGAACGAGTACGAGTAAAACAGCATTAGTTACTAAACTTGTGTGTATGGATGTATTCGGAATGCAAATTATTTGAAATTTGTATTCTTCTGCTATTTAACTATGAAATCTGATACTTTTTTCCTTCACTGTTATGTAAATGTTTACATTTACTATGTCGATTATTTCGAATTAAAAAAAAATTAAAAATAACAAAATAATTGGAATGGATTCCTGGTCGATTGTGTAAATGTCTCTGTAAATATTTATTGTAAATTATAATTAAAATGTATTGTATTGCATAAGTTTAGAAACAATTTACTGAATACTATATAGAGCAACTAAAAATAAAACAATTTTATTAAAAAAAAAAGAATTTGTTCTTTATTTCTTGCAGTAACAAAGATAAACTTCTCACTTTCTAAATTTAAAGCAAATGAAACTTAAATATCCTAACGACCTCAACAGTTTAATACACTCGGTTACACAAATTGTTGCAATGAAACTCTCAATTTACCCGCGTTCCAAGCATTCTGTATTGTTGCTGAATAGATGTTATTGCTTTCAGAGGATTCGTCGTACTATCACAAATTTATAAAATCTGCATGAAGAATCCGGAAATTTTCACAAAAACGCGGTGTACAGAAGGACTTTTATATATGACAGATAAACAAAATAATAAAGGTATTCAGGAAATGGCGATTCTACTCGCGAAACCTTTATCAAGAGTTGCAGCCACTTCCTACAATCGTCAGATCACAAAGAAATATCAAACGCCCAGTTAAAGAATAATAAAGACGCAAAGCTTTAATGACCTAAACTTTAATATATACAGGGTTAAAATTAACCGCTAAACTTTTGTAAAGTCCTTAAACCAACTTTTATCGACGACACAACATTAAAAGCATTGTAAAAATAGGAACAATCCTCTTCCATTTCTTTAATACTGAACAACGTTTTTGATAATGTCAAAACCTATTATGTGCCTTCCTTAAATTGATAATAAAGGAATTCATTGCACTGATACGTGAGCTCAGACGCAGATTATAGTGTACAATCATACAAAAGGCTTATAAACATTATGGTAGATAGGAAATTTTGACAATTTTTCCTACCACTAAACAAATCTGACTGAAACTGGACCACAAAAAAACTGAACATGATCAAGAGAACCGCCGGCAGATATCAATTCACTTCCAAAATATTTAAAACTAAACACATGTTCTAGTTATTCCACATTTATCGAACTTCGTGTTATTTCTAGTGTTGAATTTTATTCCAGGATTACAGAATGGGTTAAAAAGCTTGATTTTTAACATAAAAATTTATAATAAAAGAGATATAATCTATGAGTCGCATAAATAGTTTTCGTTTTACCTTTAAGTTCAATTCATATTAAGGAAATATTTATGAATTCTTTAATTCATAAGCATATTAAAAGTGTTACCATCTGCTCTTAGATTTAAGGAATGGAATTCATGTGAACTGTCTAAACAAATTAACCGCATCCATTTGGAAATTTATGAAAATAATAAAAATAATCACAACTATTTTCAAATGTATTTAATTGCACACGACAATTGAATGGAGGCAACCAGTTGTGATAGTGTTATAGACACATTAAACAAAATAATAAACAATTTATTGTATTGCAAATAATTCATGCAACAAATGTTACAATACAATTTAAAAGAGAATAAGAAAGAGAAGTAATGAGAATAAGCAACAATCGGAAATAACGCCGGTTAATATTTTCATATGACATACGCACTCTTCAAAATTGAATTGAAAATATAAACGATTACGGTGGTGATGGTGATGATGATGATGATGATTTTTATTAGCCTTCGAAATTCAATAAGAGCCCAAAAGATTCATTCATCACTCAAACGTTACACGTCAAATGTAAAGAGTGATTCAATGGCTGGTGTTTTATTTTATGAACGTGATAGCTTCAATTATTTTATTAGTAGAGTCTAGACTATGCATTCTTTGGTCATGCAAAGTTTTTCGAAGTCAAATTTTTAAATAATTTGTAAATAGGGAAATTGTCTGCAGTTTCAGAGAGGCATTTACGTCAAAAAGTTTAAAACAGAATACCTTTTAGAATTTCGGAACAATGCAACACATCTGAAAAACGAATGACAACAACTTGACACTTTATCGGATACGGTTTCATTTTGTGTATGATAACCACTTCGCAAATATGATTGCGAATTCTTTAGATTCGTATCTCTCTAAAGTCGAATAGATAACAATATTATATGGCTTACTCAAGCTAGTTCGGGCAATTAACCCCATAATTAATTGAAACCTTTCCGAGGTTCTTCATCAGTCTTTTATTTTACCCCATATCTCATCTTAAGAATCCGATCCTGATGATTAGAATGCACGAATTATTTTAGAAAACTAGGGACTGACTATTGTCTTCGATTTTGACAAAACAGAATTTAGATATTTCAAAAGTAAATTCTAGTTAGGATTATTCGTAAAGATTTTTTCTCGATTTATAGAAATTCGAAAGAGAAACTCTTCAATAATTTTTATGATGGTAATTGAATCCACAAACTTTTCCCATTGAATTTAATTTAACTGTTGTTTTAGATCACTTTAAAATAAATTAACATTGGACGTTAGTAAAGTTTAAAATTAAACGAAACGAAAGAGATTGAAAAGAACAACCAATTTTGAAATACCCTTTACAATATACATATGTATGTACCTCTATAGTTCTATAACATTCAACAAACATTTATTTGTCTATTCAGTTGTCTGATGTTGCATCAAGAATTGTTCTACTTGTTATAAATCGTTCTCTTTCCCCTTTGAATTGTACTTCTATTGTTCCATACACGTTTGCCACTTTTGGCAGTCACTTCCTTCCCTATTCTCGTAAGCACAAACAGCGGACAAAGACAGAGCTACAGCCACAAGTCACAGCCACTTTAACTCATCATCCAATCATTAGTTAAACAATAAAGGCACTTGAAATTGTGTTGCGCTTAAATATTCAACCGATCAACAAACGAATCAGACGCAAATACGTCACATTTAATCCATTATCATTCATCCATTCGGGGTAAGAGAGCAAAACATCATCATCCATATTACGTGTTAAAGTGGTTATTATTGTAGAACTAAAAATATTTAGTTTGTTTTATTGTTATGTTTTGATTAGTATTGTTATTGCTTATTGTACTTATATGGTGTTGTAGTATATGTGCAACAATGTTCTTAAATGTTATTATTGTTATTTGGTGTTGTTTTGTTGATTTTATTTCAATCAAATGATTCATGGATCTTATGATCCATTGAGGTTTTCCTTAAAGCATTCACATTCATACCCAAAACTGAATTCAATTCATAATCCACATACATACGCATATTTATTAGAGTTTTATTGTAGTTCTTATTGTTATTACAAAAGATATTGGGCTGCTGTTAGTCATGTGCTTATTTTTCATAGGGTTTGATAAACAAAATTTTGGTAAAGTTGATCACACATCTGCTTTAATATATTACAATAGCAAAATAGCTAATGATAGTTAAAATGTAGGAGAATACTCTGACCAAAAACCAAGGTCGAAGGTTATCAGTATTGGAGCGAAAAAGAGACGAAAGAATACGCATGTGAATCAAATTTCTTCTTAGTTCGACTTTAGCGGTGGAAAGTGTTGTTTTAATTAGACATACTTCGATTTGCAGAATCTTTCATCATCGGTACGTTTAAGATATCTTATAAAAGGAGTGTACAGTGTTTTATCATTTCTCTCAATCTGTAACAAGGGAAGTCAAAGAACTTGAATATGACATCGAGAATAGAAATCGTCGATGTTATTCGAATACAGCCTCTTTTGATTGTTTTAAGTACTACATCTAGACTCTAAACATCAGGGCGCAAGTGTAGTATAAGATTAGCTGCCGAAGTTATCATCTGTGTATGGAATATTTCAATAGTCAAAGGTTATCTTTTGAATGGGGTTGAAGGATTATTTATTATAAATTTATAGCAGAATCGTCTATTGATTTGTGGTTATTGCACAGTTGTGTTCTAACCAAACAAGTATTAATTCTCATCATAATTTTTAACTTTGACTAAAATCCTTTCACGTTTCTTCTTAAAGCGAATGAGTTGAGTTGTCAATCTCTTGTAGCTTAAATGATAAATTAATCACTTCCTTTTATTCAATGATAGTTTTTTAAAATACCCTTAATTACCAACCAACTAATTGATGCTGACGACAAATGTTATTCCCTGCATCTGTTACAAATTAAATTCAAGTTATAAATCTTAGTATTTTCGATAAATATGAATGAATAAATCTTTGACAATGAAACTGAAGCGTTAGTTTGCTGCACACAGTGTGAATCTAAAAGGGGCGTCAGTTGAAAACACCCTACAAATTACGAATGAATTGATTTTAAACGATATGACAAATATACACACAGAATTCGCGACTTTCAACACGGAAATTGCAGCAGCAAACGAGATTAATTGATGATCCTGTTCTAATAACTGTAAATAATAATGAGAGGGTAAGAAGAGTTCTGGTTTCCTTTTAATAGACGACTAATGGCAATGTCTGTGTCTCCCTTGTTGTTGTGCTTTGTTACACTTTTGGTTAAACAAACGTTTAACACACAAACACACTGGATAGCAGACGCACAGACGATCAAACTGACGTTCTCATTCCAGAGATTGCACTTTAGTTCTGTGAGTTTCTGTGTAAAGTTTGAAATTTGTTGTTTATCTAAACATATGCAGATCTCATCTGTAAATACTGTGTATATTTGAAATCTATTTACATTCGAAATAGTCACCCTAATTTCGTTCGGTTTTATTTGTTGAAATTATGAATTTTATTTAATTGTTATTTGTATTAAGGTGTTGATCCCTGTGTCAACACAGATGATCATATTTTCTTCCCCTTTCTTTCCATGCAACATTTTTTTTCTATTTATTTGTAAGATTATAAATTTAGAATGGCAATGTATGCCGTATGAATAAATTAAAAGGTCATTTACGGCTCATTGTCATTATTGTGTCATGTGTTCATAACTGTAGCGTTAATTTATTAATATTTTGTTAAGCTTTTAACATTTATTTTTGCTAACTAAAGACAAAAATTAATCATTAAAAAATGTTAATAATTTTATTTTCTTCTACATTGAATACGATACATTAAACGTGGCAAATTGGAACTCCTCACTACAGTACGAAAGAAATATAATCAAATACTTTCGAAGAGATTTCCAATTCTTAAAATTTTTATTAATTTACGTTCAACAACAAATTTGTAAACATAAGCTCTGACACATTAAATAACCACTTAAATTAAAAATATTTTTACAAAAATCTTAACAAAACATTCATACCGAAATGGGAATAGATTTTAAGCGCATCATAACTTATCATTTTTCGTAATTATCGCAACAGAAAATCAATTTTTCTGTGTTTACATACTCCATCTGTTCAAATTTTTTCGAATGAAAAACCAAACAAAAAATAGTAAAAGAGAAAATAAAGAAAATAAAATTCTAATCTTCAAAACTACCCACAGAGCAAATGCATTGCAATTACGCACCAGTTAAACCTACAAAAACTGTATGAATATACTGTGTAGTATGTATGTACGTATGTTGCATGTGTTGCATGCAACAAAAATTTTACAATAAATACAAATTACGCTGATGATACATTGGTGCATGAAATTTATCTGTGATTTTAATTTAATTGTCAGGAAAATTTTTGGGCGCAACTGAATTGAAATTCGCATTTTCATTTCCCTAATTTCTAGACTAATTGCCGTTAATGTACAGATCTGATAACAACAAAAACAACAACAACAACAATAGAAACACAGAATCCGACGCAAAGCAAAAAATTCACGCGGTAACATACCCCAGCAAGCTCACACGACCGACAAAAGACAATCGCGGCAAACAAAATACCTTGTATAACCTGCTGTTGTATTTATCACCAAAAGTGCCTTGCTGTCTGGCTCGGGGTAACGCTGATCGGTGATGACAGATGCTGATGGCTA
>QOCX01005938.1:0-12056 GCA_005959815.1 Sarcophaga bullata | reverse complement strand
ACATTATTAAGTGAAGACTTGATTTTCGACTGTTTTTTGTTTGGATTTAAGCAAATCCCATACAATATATTGAAAACCAAAAAGGGACAAAAGCTCAGGCCATTAAAAGGTTAAAAAGCATACACATGCCTACCTAAAAATAATACATCGCACGCCTTTTGCCGAAATTAAATACAAAGCAACTCTTACGCCTTAAGTTATTTTAGGGATGATGATGGTTGGGTATGTTGGAGATGAAAATTCTATTTTGATTAGAAACTCATACACATACACATATACATACACATAAACATGCTTTAATTCTCTGTTTGATATGTATGTATGCACATATCCAAGCCTAATTTAAATTGACCCTTAGGATATGCATATGCATACGCACATTACATTACGCTTAGATACACGTGGTAGTGGTGGTGGTGAGGGTGTTCATATTTGTTTAAGTTTCTGAACAGAGATTAAAGGAAAGTTTTCAATTTTTAGCAATCATTTCCCTTCTGATTCTGTTTCTTTTCTTTTCTTTTCTTCTTTTCTTTCTTCTTTAGGAAAACTTTATTAAAATTGCGATTTTAATAAGAAATAAAAAGGAAAACAAAAAAAAGAAAAGAAGAAAAAAGGAAAAGCGAAAGATAGAAGGAATGAAATGCTTTGAAGAAATTGAAATCTCATGAAGAGGCTCTTTGAATAAGAAAGAAACCGACAACAAATATGGGGAATGAAAGTCGTGAGAATTGTGAGAATCGATGAAGGTAGTAGTGCCATGTGCCTATCAGTTTAGACCAGAAGGTTTCACACGACAGAGCTCTGATTGCCGGCTGGATGTCAGAGAGCATATAAATGACAGTTGTAACTTATTAGGTGAGAGCCTGTGGTTCAGGCATCTCGAAAAAATCAACAAAAAATATATATTTTTTAAGGCGACTTCCTCTCAATAGTCTTCCAGCAAAAACTCTGAGAAAGGTTTCTCAAAAATCCCCACCATTCATGTATACAGTGAACAGGCATAGCTTGAATGGTGTGAGAAACTAGGTTGTAATCCTGACTAAGTGTAATCCTAAGTAAGTAAGCAATTATAGAAATGCCAGTTATTGGTAATTCCTTACTCAAGGTAAGTTTCGGAGCGTTAATTTAGCCTAAAGAATTGTTATAAGGTAAGCCCTTCAAAGAGCATTTCAAATCCTGCTTTATTCTGAAGTGTGGAACCGTGTGTAGAGTGCCCCATAATATTTAGACAAGTCTTTACTATTTAAAATTCTAGTATAAGATTCTCCTATCAAAATTAGATTCATTCAGACTGTGGGGATCTTCAGATAGAACACAAGATTATTCAGAGAGAATAATGTGCCATGTAGCGACATTGCGACAAGTTACACTTGTTCCCTGGCCAGTAATTAAAATGAAATCCAAATAAGCCTAAGAAAAATAAACTTTAGAGGGGTAAAGCGTTAAACATCCCCAATCTGTATTGCAACAGAACTTCTTATTCTATCAAGAAGCTTCGCATTGCAATATTTATTGAGGACAGCCCACTAGAAGACAATTCCGATGAGCGAAACACCACAGGCTGAAGTCCCCACATTGTATTGCCCCACTAAAGCAGAAGATTGTGAAAGTTGCACCGCAGGCTGAAGTCCCCCCACTAAAGCAGAAGATTGTGAAAGCCCCGTTTACGAGCCTCCTTAGCTAGGTTACATCCTCTCCAACTTATCTTACATTATTAAACTTGACTCAACTGGACCTCAGACTCTCTTTGAAGTTTAAGTCACAGTTACTAGGTCCAATTTAGTGCTGGAGTGGAAATATTAAACTCGTGCCAAGATTCATAAAATCTTTAAATAAGAATTCTGCTTTAAATCATCCACAAGTCATTAAATGATTGTGGTTTCCCACGATTTATTGCCTTTCTTGTGGAGAAGGTGTCGCCTTCTTAGGTTCACCAGCACCATCCTTTTTAATCAATTTTAATGGCGTTTTATGACGCCATTTGTTTATGTGCTTTACAGAGGTAAGAAGAAATTACAGCAGAAACTCTACAGGTTGTAGTGTCAGTTTAATATGATTTTCGAAAACTGTTGATTTTATTATTTACAACGACTAGGTGAGGTAAATGAGGTAAAAATGTCAAATTATTCACTTTAAAGGTGATCTATTTCCGTCAAGTGTATACACAAAAAAAAGTCTTGACTTTTTCTGAAAACAAAAAGTCAAGCAGCTTAAAGACAAAGAGAGCGAAATAAGAAATAAGTTCTGTGGAATAATTAAAAAGAAACACCTGCTGGAGCTACTGTTTAAGGCAAATATTTAGAAAACAACACACCGGGGAGATTATTGTCCATTATTGTCCTCACTACAGTGAACACAATTGTGGCGCTGACACATGTTGCATAGAGAAATTGATAAGCTAATAACCTCTTAAGTGAGCTAAATTTCAACTTCATTTTGTTCAAAGAGACCAAGAAAAAGTATCAGGTTATAAGTTCCCATGGTTTAACACACTCAATAGCATTGAACCACATAATTACTGAGCACTGTAGTCGAAAGTATGAAATACTCGCTCTTACAGTATATTACGTTCGTCTACAGAAGCATAGACTTAAAAATTTGTTGCATGACGCTCCATTAGCTGAACTATCTTAAATACTAATTAACGGTTGGATCTTGCGAGGACCAAACCAAAAGATGCAAACCCATATTTATTAGCGCGCCACTTCTTGTCTCAAACAGAGTAAACTGTTGCATTAACAGGGCAGCTGTTAACTGTTTAACAGTGGCAATAGTAGAATTAGTCTTCTTACTTTCAATTATTACAGACTTATTGACATGAAGAGTAATTCTAATAAAATAGTTAAAATGTAAAGGATTTTCTAAGCTATCCAACTACAATGATTTCAAAGAGGACCCTCTAGACTACCACTTTGCATATGTCTGTATTGCTGTGCATTTTCTATGTGTTTCTAAATGGGCTACTGAATCTTCTAGAGAACTTTTTGAAGCCAAAAAATTTATAGCTTTAAACAGATTGTTTCAATAACCATATCAATTTACATGTGATATGTTGCTGATATATTAAGAGGCCTTGGAACCTTCCTTTGCGTATAATATGATACCCTATAGACTTAGCATTTGTCCCAAAATTAGCTTTAAACAAGTGGCGGTGTTGATGGACACTGTGAAACAGCTAACCGTGCTCTTGTTAAGATCAAATTTTGTTCTGTTAAGATGGTATTTTGCTCTGTTAACTTCAAATGGTGCGCTGCTAAAATTTATGGGTTGCGTTTGGATTTCAACTGATAGTGCGGAATAAAGCTGCACAAATATTCTGCCCATAACAACTCATTTACTAGTTTCCCTCTATCAAGCTCTTTACTTTTCTGGGAAGAAACTTAATTTCATGTTATTAAGTCTTAAGCCTCAAATACTCACTTGACATTCTATAATGCGGGGCAAACGATAGTAAAAGAGGCAGGAGGAATATTAAATAAACTACGACAGAGATAGAGAGGGTAAGGAAAAAAGAGAGAGAAAAAAATAAAACTCGTATAACATTTCTTGCTTAACTGAGTGGAAATGACAATATTTACACTTTCCCCTCTGTTCCCCAGAACTCCAAAAGTATGCACGAATGTTTTTGGTGAGAATTACTTATAAACACGCATATCATATAATATAGTGAGAGAAAGAGAGAAACAAGAGAAGTATATGGAGAGAGAGAGAGAGAAAAAGTAAGGCAAAAGAAATAGAAATTTCATTTTGTATTTGAGTTTTAATGAAATTGACAGTTATTAAGGAATTAATATTAAAAAATATAACGAAGAAACAATACAAGTCAAGAGGCAGTGCAACACGATTATTAAGTCACTAACCACCAAATGCTGTATTGCTAATAAAAGGTCAGCATAGACAAACATTTCCATATTCTCGAGACACTTGTGTACCAAAAGAACAAACTCGTGTTGTTTGCAGTCAGTACAGTGGATATAGCCGCTAATAGAAGCGCCATCGGGCAGTGTAAGCCGTCAATATACGTTTGACACTGCATGCGAAAGTTTTTATGGGACGTTGGAACAGCGCCTGTGAGCCTATATTCTTGAAACTAGCGTGTATTCGGCACAGTATTATATGATGACTGAATTACTGCATTATTATCTGCAATAAATACTCATGTACGCCACACATGGACTTCCATATTTCAAGGCAACGATGGCTCCTTATGAATTATGTCTTTCACTACCACACACTATATGTTATTTAAATACATTCAAGTAATAGATACCTACTGTCGATAAGCAGATTATTATATTACTGTAACTGCACTAATGTTTTAGTTCAGGATAGTTCTTAAATAAGTTGAACTCACAAGGACACCACAATACATATACCGGTTAGGCTTAAACAATTAAAAGGGCATTGCTAGAGGTGGCTGTTTATCCATTGTGTCAATCAATTGGGGCCCATTGCGATACAATAGTTTTCCTCAATCCTCTAATCCCGGAAACACTCGGAACTTCTAATGAAACGATTCAGACTGTCAATGTCAATCGTTAAACTTTCTCCAGATCGTTTACATAGTAGGCATCAAGACGCCTTCTTTTTCTACTCCAGATGTACCCAGTGCCGGGCATGTGCACAGAAGGTGAAGAACAGTGTCCTCTTTTTCCTCATCTTTGTAGTTTGTGCAGGAGTCATTAGCAAAGTGTCCAAGACCAATGAGCTTCGCAAACGTGCCCATAATGCAATATCCTGTAATGACTCCGACAAACATACTAAGCGTGCTTCTTATGGAGACTTGTCGTGTGTTCAGGTATAACTATTGCTAAGGAATAGATAACGTTCTTGAGTTCTTTCGGAGCTTCATGCGATTTGTTATGAGGGACTAAATATACTTTCTAGCTGGCAAAAATTGACTGCTTAATGGCGGAAGCGATCGCTGGATGATGTCGACGGCATGCGTCCGATTTAAACATTTCCTGGGGGTTTTTATCTCATCTAACCTGGTTCAAGCAGAGCTTAGAGTCTGTTAAGACTTTTAAAAGTTGTTACGATGCAAAGCAGTGAGGCCAACAGAAACTAAGGTTAGTCGGTTCAATAACACATGAGCCTCGAATTGCTCTCTCACTGTTTATAGAGTGATAGAAACCAATAATTTTGTTTTTATTAAATACTTGTTTGTGTGTGTGTATGTATACAATAAATTCCAAGGATAATGAAAACGAAGAAAAAACTCAAATAGGTGTTCCACAACATTAGTCTGTTTTATGTGTTTTTGTTTTTATTTGAACTGCTCATCATATGTACGTTTGTACATATTTTTTTATGAAACTATCACTCCTACAGGTGTTGTCTTTGGTTAGAAGGCTTTCTTTTATATTTTATTACAGGAATCTGTCCATCCCTCCGTTTTCTTCGAGATTTGTGACCTTTAGCCTTCGGGTTACATACAATTTCTTCTTCTGTTTCTTGTAGATATTTCTTGTGAATACTTTCCATTAAGGAAGTGGAAGCATTTTATTTGCAATTGTCAAGCTGCAAAGAAAATTAAAATTAAGAGATAAGAGAAGAAGAAGAAGAAGGCAAATATAAAATAAATAATTAAAGGAAATTTTCATTTAATCATTCATGTGAGAGATTGAACGGCAGGCATTAGCGAATACCTAAAGCAGGGTGAAAACTAAATTCGAAATTTAAGAAAAGGGGACCCTTATATACCCTTTGTGTTAGGATAGACTTAGCATGAATCAAAGCTTGCTGATAAAGTATTGCTCATTGTAAAAGAGGTTTTTAGGTCCTCTTGTAAAGCTATCATAGCGCCCGAAGCTCAGGCTCTCGCTATACCTATATCAGAGTTTATATATGTTATGCCAGTGTAATGGAATTGAAAGGAGTAATGTAGTGAATTTTAAGCCATGATTGAAGTAATTTATTTGCAGCATAAGGACATTTATAGATAAAAAATAGATTAACAGTTTTCAAGCTTCCTATATGTCTTTATTATTGATATGACAGCATGATTGATAGAATGATTGAAGGCTTGATATTATAATTTTTAAATAAACAGCTCAATTTATTGCTGGAACGTTTGGTGGATTGATATTCTCGTATACAAGGTGATTGATATATAACATTGATGGATTATATATGATTGATAGGTTTGAAAAGATAGATGGACTTTATGAGATTGATGGATACTAAGCTTAGTGCATTGAAATTCTGTGTGATAAATAGATTGACAGTGTCTTAACTTTCTATATGTCATTATTGTTCATATGACAGCATGATTGATAGATTGCTTAGAGGCTTGATATTGTAATTGTTTAATATACAGCTGAATTTATTGATCGAGTGATTGATGTGAGATTGATTGAAGTGTTATTCGTTTATTAAACGATTGATATATGAGATTGATGGATTATATTAGATTTATCAGGTCATAAGAGATTGATGGACATGGTCGTATGAGAGATTGATGGATGCTAGGCTCGGTTAATTGAAATTCTGCAAAGTTTAGTTTTTAATAAAATTAAATTAAAGAGTTTTATTGATTTATAAGTGAATTACAGTAACTAGATTGCACAAATAATTGATTAATGGGTATATCGAATACATAGAAATTTTTTATAATTTAAAAATTAATTGTCCTCGGATTGGCTAGTGCTGAGATTAATTGCATAATAAATTAAAATATTCTTTCAGTATTTTCTTTCAATTTGTTAGAAATGTTGTCAATAAATTTGTTTTCAAAAGATTTTTAGATTTGTGCTGTAAGTAGAATCTTAAAAGATTGCTAAAAATCAGTATGATATTGTAGCTCTTCTCTGCATGATGTGTTTGCATAATGCCTCGTAATAATCGTTTATTTTTTTCCTATTTTACAAACCATATGCCTTCGTATGAAAAGTGTAAACAAGTTGGACTTTTTACTTTTGCGAATTGTAATGATTGATCTTTGTGAACTGAACTAAATTGATTGATGGATTGACAATCATAAAACAGCAGAAATTTTTCTATTAATTGTTTTGTTTATAAACAATAATAAATTTACTTTGATCGTTCGTTTTGAATAAAAAGCCAATTGGAATGTGTTTACAGAAGAGCTTAACAAAATAAATCTGTTCGGAAAATGGGTCTCTGAAAATATTAACAAAATTTATAACCCTTCTTCGTTCTGCACTTCCATTAATTTTAAGTGCATCCATAACTATAAAAGCCATATGTAAACAAAGAAAACATTGTTTACATACACACAGACACACAATGGTATATATTTACATTCACATTTACATTCACATTCGCATTCACATTCACGTTTAAGTGAATATCTATTTCTATTACCCCGAGGTACCCTCATATTAAATGAATGAACGAATGAATGAACGAATGAATGAATGACTGAATATCTCTTTCAAATAGACGAGTGTCCGTATAGAAAATAATAAAAAAAGCGAATAGAATTCTAGTTGAAAATTGTAATAAAATTTATGCAAATATTTATCACAATAAATTTAAGTAATTGAGTTGTATTAGAAGAATTATAACAACAATCGTCGTAATAGTGCTCTGTGTGTGTATATAACAATAAAAATGAAAAAGATGGACTGAATAAGCCATAAAAAATATGAAAAAGAATAAACACAAATAGGATAAGAGTCTCTGTAAATACCATAAATGGCGAAACAATTGTAATTATTATTACAGTTATCCACCACCTCATCTGATTAAATAGATAAGATAGGAAGCATTACAATTTGCGATTATTTTTACAGGGCAGTGAGGCTTAAACTTTTGTGTGTTAGAACACAAGCAGGTGAACTAGTTAGTGGCTGGTAGGTTATTGGTTTTGCTTGATAAATTGTTGGTTCTAAGTCGGTTGTTTATCTTGAGTTTCATTGTAGTCTTACCATATCAGAGCCCTTATTTTAAACTCTCCATTCTCTTAGTAGTATTTTGAAAAGAATCTTCTCAAATCTAACGTTCGAAGTTAGTGGATACGCTAATCGAAAGTAAAGTCCATTCCACTAAGAGAGTTGTATGCCGAAATGATAGTCGGAAGGGAGAAGAATTGATGTGTAGCAAGATAAATTCGAATTTGAAAATCCAAGACGCAATCCATAAATTTTAGCAGCACCACATTTGGCGTTAACAGAACAAAATTTACCCTTAACAGCGCCTTGTTAGCTGTTTAACAGTATCCATCTGAACCAGCCCACTTGTTTAAGAGCTAATTTTGGGTCATATACCAGATCTATGAGTGCCGTATCATATTCAAAGGAAGGTTCCAAGGCCTCTTGATATATTCAGCAACGTAGTCACATATAAAGTGATACGGTATTGAGAAAATTCGCTTTGAAACTATCAATATTAGTGCGATAGCCGGAATAATTCCGTCTTCCATCCCCACCAATCATCCTATAGATTTCAAGATATTTATTCTCAAATAATAATGATCATAATGAGTATTAATCTGTATGTCAATAGTCTGCAATAATTGCAAAGTAGAAGACTTACCTACTTATTGTCACTGTTAAACAGTTAACAGTGTTCTGTTAATACCAAAGTATACCCAGTTAGAGGCAAGAAGTGGCGCTGCTAAAAGTATGGGTTGGTGTCTTTGGTTTTTAAATTCGAATTTATCTTCACACACATGAAGAATTGCACCTTGGACTATGATCTAGTTTCTCAAACTACCCATGTTGTGTTCGTTAATTTTATACATGAGCGGTGAGACCTATAGTTTATTGTAGACTTTGAACGACCGATTTCTGTGCAACTTTTCACGGAAATTTTATTTTACTGCTTAGAGGAAGTCGCCGAAGAAATATTTTTTTTCGAGATGTTGGAGCCAGTGGTGTCAACCACGGTTTCACCCCTAATAAGCCAATACATACACAATTAGTCAACCCTTCAGTTAGGATTAAGACCTAGTTTCTCACACCACATGTGGTGTGGGCGTTAGTTTTATATATGAGTGGCGGCCTTCCGTTTAAAGTCGACTCCGAAAGATAAATTTTTTGAGAAACATTTCATGGCAATTTTATTTACACCCAGAGTTTATGCTAAAAGAGTGCTTAGAGGAAGCCGTCGAAGAAAAATTTGTTCAATTTTTGTTTTGTTGTCTGATCTGGGGTTTGAACCGAGGCCTTAAGACAACACACTACCTAATAAACATCTTCGTATTCTCGATACTTTTTGTGTCCCGAAGTTTGTTTGCAATCAAACAGCACTCTATCACCATCAATATTCCACAATAGAAGCAGTGTAAGCCTCAATATACCGTTGCACACGGCATTCGAAAATTTCAATACTTTTGGGGCACCGCCTGTAAGCCTGTATTCTCTGACACTAGCGTGTATTCCGCACAGTAGTTCCTTTTTACAATAAAAAGAAAAACGGAAAAAAGGGAAAAAGAAATCAATTCTTAAATGAATTGTTGGAAATAAAAATCCAATATTCTTGATTAAATTGTAAAAGTATTCATAAAACAAGAAAATTAAATTGAAACAAAAGAATTTTCAATAGACACACACACACACACACACACTACAATACATATTTTACATACTTAACTTGAAACAAAGAGCGAAAGGGAGGGAGAGAAAGAACGAGTAAAAGAGACAATGGCACAAATAAAGAACAAAAAAAAAACACAAAGAAACAAAGAAACAGAATACCGTACGAATGTGACAAAAACCAAAAATAACAATTTCCGCTCTAATAAACGTTTCCACTTCGTAAAGTTTTTTTTTATACTCGTTTTTCAATTAATAATTCCTATCTACTCACACTCACTCACTTACTCACTCACTCACTCGCTCGCTCTCTCCTTATTCTCACTCTCGCCTACAGCAGAGCTCGTGCTCTTCCTGTATTACATTATTGACTAGCAAAGCTAAACGGTTATTTTTGTATGTTAATGTTAATAATGACGGCCTTAAAGTGAGAGAGAGAGAGAGAGAGGATAAGAGTGAGAGCGTTGTGCTGTAGTATTAAAGTGTGTGCGTGTAGGATTGTATTAAGTAGGATAGTTTACGTGAAAAAACGGAAATAATTTATAAATAATACAACAAAAATAAAAACAAAAACAAAACAAAAAAGAAGGACACAAAGTTATCAAGGAAATCGATAGAAAAAAAAAAGAAAAAAAACGTCACATCCTTTATAACACAACATAGAAAAGAAATTAACATTGTTTGTGTATGTGTGCAAGCATAGAGTGTATTCGAAACTTATAATGGGTGTGTGTGTTAGGGTGTGTGATTGATGATTAAATTAAAATTTTTTTCTGTTTTTTCTGTTATTGGTTTTCCACTTTGCTTTGAACTTTTTAAAAAATTTTTTTTTCAATTTTTTTTTTTGTGTAAAGTAAACTATCACAGACGCTTTATTTATAGGCTTACGTGGGTTAGGTTAAAAGTTTAAAGCAATTCAATTGTCACATTTCATAAGCAATTTGTATTGAAAGTTTATTTCCTTAGTTGATGGCATTTAAATATCAATCACTAGGAAATAATGCTCACTCATGTAGAGTAGGTTTCTATGCAATGGTGGTGAGATAATGATAATGTAGTGGGAGGGGGCATTTAAACCTTTTCGATTCGTATCGTTTTAGATTGAAATAGTTTGAAAATGAAATAAAGGTCGCAGATTAAATTCTATGGTAGCATAAGCAGACACAATATCCTGGTGGTTGTCACATGACTCTCAGGCTTATATTTTTAATTCGTGGTTGGTGATTATCAGCCAAATGCATGGCTTATATGCGTACATACATTATTAGGCATTGAGGATTACAGACATTAAGCCTTCAAGATTTTAGAGAAGTAAATTTTTTAAAGATCGTTTTGACTACAAAACTCTGGAGAGATATTTCTGCATTATTCGCTGGCAATGACGTAAGAACTTAGCTGAGATTTCAATTATTCTGGCGCTATCTGTCTGTTGGCATATGGCTTCTCACATCTCATAACATAACACAATTGGTCATTACAACCCATTGGTCAGGATTACGACCAAGCTTCTCACACCACTTATGTTGTGTGTGTTAATTTTATACATGAGCGGCGGGACCTACAGTTTAAGTTGAACGACATGTTTAGACTTTTCATGTAATTTAAACTCCTCCAGACTTTTGAGCCCAGAAACCAGCCTGAAGAGAAGCTCGCCCACTACAAAAAAAATGCTATTATAAATATCGTTTAAAGCCAACTATGAAGATAGTGGCCAAAGCACATATAAAACAATATAGACTTAAAATTAAAGTCTAAATGAAATTTTACATTGTCGAAACTAAAAACACAAATATTTAACAGGCCACCAAAAAAATGATTTTCATACAAGAAAATCCATGAAGAACATAATCAAAATTTATTATATTGGTTTACAATAAATCTTTAGAAATCTATAAAATATATGAAAAATTTCCATGTAAACACAAATCTTGTTTGTAATCATGAATTCATTGTCTGCTGGTTTATATACGAAAAAATCGTTTCTATTGTGAATTTTAAAATATACTGTATAAAACTCATCCCTGAATTTTGCGTATATTGAATCGAAAATAAAAAATTCGAATCATAAAACCACCACTAAACAACACACACTAAATTGAAATGCAAAAACGCGCTAACACACACTAATAAAAAACAAGCATTCAAAGCCATTACAAAACCAATAACAACGCTTAAGAGTTTTTCCATAAGTAAAAATACTAATAACACCATCACATACACACACACAAAAAAAGAAGACAGCAAACAGCAATAAGTACCAAATGAATAAGAAAAAGAAGAACTAATGAACTTGAAACACTAGGTACCAATACTAGAATTCGAAGAACTAACTTGTACTCCATGCCCATAGGTATCTGTGCATCTCATAAATAAGAAAATTATTGAAATAAACTGAAACGATAAGTGGAAACACAAACAAATACTCTCCACACTCCTTTTTCACACCTCAACCTCTCACCTCCTATTAAATGAATACGTACCCCGTGAGTAAAAACTATAATCCGTCTTACGGTTTCGTGTTATCGCGAAAAGGAAAACCGAAAAATAAACACGGCG